>VZRX01009161.1:119280-189100 GCA_013398075.1 Notiomystis cincta | reverse complement strand
AGGTTCAACAGAATTTTGCTTTTCATTTTGGTGTCCAGCATGCAATAATAGCTTGTCCAAGTGTGCTTTAACCCCAGACAACAACAATGCCCCAGTCAGACACCTTCTTACTCTGCACCCCAATGAGGAGAGAATGGGGGAGGGTGAGAGAATTAGAAGAGTGGAAGAGAGAAAACTCATGAGTTGGGATTAAGACAGTTTAATAGGGAGAGAAAAAGCCATGCATGCAAGCAAAACAAAAGGAGTTTATTAATTGCTTCCCAAGGGCCGGCAGGTGTTCAGTCATCTCCTGGAAAGCGAGGCTCCTTCACATGTAACAGTGACTTGGGAAGACAACACCATCATTCCAAACATCCCCCCCTTCCTCCTTCTCCCTCCAGCTTGATATGCTGAGCATGATGCCATATGCTGTGGAATGTTCCTTGAATCAGTTGGGGTCAGGTGTCACAGCTGTTTCCCCTCTCAACTCCCTGTGTACCCCCAGGTTCCTCTCTGGTGGGGGTAGGGTGAGAGGCACAAAAGTCATTGGTTCTGTGTAAGCACTGCTCAGCAATAACAAACACATCTCTCTGTTATTAACACTATTTCCAGCACAAGTCCAAACTGTGGCTCCTACTCGCTGGCTGTGAAGAAAATTGACTCTCCCTCAGCCAAAACCAGCACAACAACCATGTGTTGTGAACAAAGTCGGTGATGAACAGTGAACAGCCCTGAACAAATATTATGGCATTAAGTAGAAGTCAAATATTAAGTGGTAGCTTCTTGCTTATTGTCAGCCTTTTGTTCTACAACTAATAATATTAAAAAAATGTTTTCTGTTGATGTGATATGAATTTGGTTAATGAGCTCATTCTAGATAAGATTAAGAAATGGTAAATTACTACTATACATGTTGTTTAAGGGTATTATTTTAAATCATGAGGCATAAAAGAGAGGTGCATACACCAAGGAGATAATTCAAAGCCATGTTGTTCTCACTGTTTGTGCATTAGAACCATCAGGCCCCTGGGATCACCAGCAGACCCCACCTGTCCTGGCCAGCTTGTAACCATCCAAAGTCTACCCAAGACACAATAGTTTTTCAACAGCAATCTTCTGGCTCTTGGGGGTGGTTCATGAGGATGTGGTTGCAGAGAAGGAGGGCTATGGCCTGGCCAGGGCAACTGGAAACTGCTGGGACGTGCGAGTTCCAACAATGAGATGGAGCCTTTGGAATTAATCTAGATAATACAGAATTCAAGGCTAAGGTTTTCTGTGGACTTTAGTAGATTTTGAGTCAGGCTTTAAGGCAGTTACAGGTGGCTGTGGTTGCTCACTTAGCACTCTTTTTAAAGAATATATGATCTCTCTCACTACCCTTTGTTAGTTTCAATGACCAACATTTCTGTAGGAGAGGGAGGTCTCATTTCTCCCTTTAGGCAAACAGATGCATGTGGTGCCAATTTTTACATTTAGCTTGTAATTTTATTTCATTTCATTGCTCCACAGAATTTTATTTGTGTTTATTGACATTTGTATGAAGTCCTAGATCAGGCTGCTAATAGATTTTTAGTTCCTTTTCTCTTTTTAAAGGAGGCAGTCTCCTTCAAAACATTGCCTCCAATACTAGAAATTCAATCTGCAAAGTAATTAAGTGCTGAAGTTCTGGGGGCTTTTTTTCAGTGTTTCATGTTTTCTCATATATAGCTGTCTCATAGCCTCTGAATTTTTAAAAATGGCAGAAAAGGATATTACAATCTGCTGCCTTTTTTAATGATGTCTGAAGTACATTCTAAGAAGAGGTTTATTTGTGTTTTTAAAAAATAATGGGAAGAATTAACTGATAGAAATTTCATGATAGAAATTTCATATTAATGGCTCAAAACCCATTCAGTCGTCAGATTTTCTCCACTGATAAAAGTGGGGTAAAGATTAGTTAGACAGAAGGGAATTTGTTAGTTAGAGGGATACAAGAAATTGTGTACTGCATTTGNGAAGAGAGAAAACTCATGAGTTGGGATTAAGACAGTTTAATAGGGAGAGAAAAAGCCATGCATGCAAGCAAAACAAAAGGAGTTTATTAATTGCTTCCCAAGGGCCGGCAGGTGTTCAGTCATCTCCTGGAAAGCGAGGCTCCTTCACATGTAACAGTGACTTGGGAAGACAACACCATCATTCCAAACATCCCCCCCTTCCTCCTTCTCCCTCCAGCTTGATATGCTGAGCATGATGCCATATGCTGTGGAATGTTCCTTGAATCAGTTGGGGTCAGGTGTCACAGCTGTTTCCCCTCTCAACTCCCTGTGTACCCCCAGGTTCCTCTCTGGTGGGGGTAGGGTGAGAGGCACAAAAGTCATTGGTTCTGTGTAAGCACTGCTCAGCAATAACAAACACATCTCTCTGTTATTAACACTATTTCCAGCACAAGTCCAAACTGTGGCTCCTACTCGCTGGCTGTGAAGAAAATTGACTCTCCCTCAGCCAAAACCAGCACAACAACCATGTGTTGTGAACAAAGTCGGTGATGAACAGTGAACAGCCCTGAACAAATATTATGGCATTAAGTAGAAGTCAAATATTAAGTGGTAGCTTCTTGCTTATTGTCAGCCTTTTGTTCTACAACTAATAATATTAAAAAAATGTTTTCTGTTGATGTGATATGAATTTGGTTAATGAGCTCATTCTAGATAAGATTAAGAAATGGTAAATTACTACTATACATGTTGTTTAAGGGTATTATTTTAAATCATGAGGCATAAAAGAGAGGTGCATACACCAAGGAGATAATTCAAAGCCATGTTGTTCTCACTGTTTGTGCATTAGAACCATCAGGCCCCTGGGATCACCAGCAGACCCCACCTGTCCTGGCCAGCTTGTAACCATCCAAAGTCTACCCAAGACACAATAGTTTTTCAACAGCAATCTTCTGGCTCTTGGGGGTGGTTCATGAGGATGTGGTTGCAGAGAAGGAGGGCTATGGCCTGGCCAGGGCAACTGGAAACTGCTGGGACGTGCGAGTTCCAACAATGAGATGGAGCCTTTGGAATTAATCTAGATAATACAGAATTCAAGGCTAAGGTTTTCTGTGGACTTTAGTAGATTTTGAGTCAGGCTTTAAGGCAGTTACAGGTGGCTGTGGTTGCTCACTTAGCACTCTTTTTAAAGAATATATGATCTCTCTCACTACCCTTTGTTAGTTTCAATGACCAACATTTCTGTAGGAGAGGGAGGTCTCATTTCTCCCTTTAGGCAAACAGATGCATGTGGTGCCAATTTTTACATTTAGCTTGTAATTTTATTTCATTTCATTGCTCCACAGAATTTTATTTGTGTTTATTGACATTTGTATGAAGTCCTAGATCAGGCTGCTAATAGATTTTTAGTTCCTTTTCTCTTTTTAAAGGAGGCAGTCTCCTTCAAAACATTGCCTCCAATACTAGAAATTCAATCTGCAAAGTAATTAAGTGCTGAAGTTCTGGGGGCTTTTTTTCAGTGTTTCATGTTTTCTCATATATAGCTGTCTCATAGCCTCTGAATTTTTAAAAATGGCAGAAAAGGATATTACAATCTGCTGCCTTTTTTAATGATGTCTGAAGTACATTCTAAGAAGAGGTTTATTTGTGTTTTTAAAAAATAATGGGAAGAATTAACTGATAGAAATTTCATGATAGAAATTTCATATTAATGGCTCAAAACCCATTCAGTCGTCAGATTTTCTCCACTGATAAAAGTGGGGTAAAGATTAGTTAGACAGAAGGGAATTTGTTAGTTAGAGGGATACAAGAAATTGTGTACTGCATTTGTAGTATTATATGGTCACATTATTAGCCTTTTTAATAAAATATATACATTTGAAAAATTAAAGAAAACATGAAAAATCTGTTATTTATTTCCAACATAAATTTGTCTGCTTTCTCCTGAAATTGTATTAATATCAGTAATTTTAAGATTATTCCCCTGCTACGTGTCACAATTCTTTTAAAATTTTTGTAACTTCATTTAGCTTTACTACATATTTAGCATAGAAGGAAATATTATCTAACCTTTCCTAACATCAAGTGTGTTCTTGACCATTGTTGCCTTGTTTGCAGTTTGAATAAGGAAAGGATAAAATAATACTTGATGGTAACAACTCTGGATTGATTAAAGGGGAATGCTGAAATGCAGCTTGATATGCTAAAATGTTTCCAGCCACATGCAATCATTGTAATTGTTGCTGCAATAAGGTTAAAAGAAGTCACAGGATTTTGGAGTGGGTTTGTTTTGGGTTTTTTTACCTCTGGGATAACAATCTAAATGCAAATTTTATACCTGAATAAAATCCAAGAAGTCAGTATGAATGAGGCTTGAGGGGAAATAAAGTCAGTGGCAATGACACTTGGCAAGTTAATCTGTCATGCGCTTAGAATGTGAAAGCATATTATTTTTTTCTCAATTCATCTTACACTTATAAAGTAATAGAATAAAATCAACTTTAATGTGTTGATCATCTAAAACTATATAGATGCATGTTGGGTGAACTAAATCGAACTAAAATCAGAAAGAATTCTACCATGATGCTGCTATGTTAGAGTTCTGAGTCTGTGAATCAAATTTTCTGTCGATTTAATTAAAATTAAATTGTAAAACAGTTTAAATTGCAAGATCATAATAAAGAACCTTGAAAACAAGGGAAGGGAATTCTTTGAGTCCTAGGAATCTAGAGAAGATTGGAGTATATTATTCCAATGTTTTTCATGTCTGCTGGTATTATATTGAACGACATAACCTGGAAATTGGTGATATTCCTCTTTCTTCCTGCTCTTCCCAGGTACCTCCAGTGAGGAAGACTCCACAACCTCTCTGGGCACTGTTCCAGTGCGCACTTACATGCGCAGTAACAAAAATCTGAATAATGTCCCCCGACCCTGAATTTCTCCAACAGAAATAACTGTGTTTTCTGAAACATATAGATCCATGCCTGTTAATGTATTTTCCACATTTCAGACATTACAAGTACTTCTGCAGTTATTTCTGGAAGCAGTATGTTTTCTTACCACCTCTATTACTGAAGCTCTCAGACCAGTGTAATTTTGAGCAAAGACCTGTTTTTGTCTCCTTCTGCATTCTCTGCATCAATTAACTGGGGGAGACATAGAAGGTATTAAGAATCACCACTTATGAAGGTCACAAATACAATAATGTTGAACTGTTAGGAGCAAACTATTTGTAAGTTAAGCCAATTTAAGATAAAATACGAGTTTAAAATAGTCGTTTACAACACTTGATACACCATGTCACATTTGCTGTGCAGTATAAAGAAAAAAGGAGAGAATGTCAATCTATTTTATTGGGGTCAAACTTAAATGAGTTCCTCTCTTCTCTCTGTGTTCAGTTGTGTTGCTGAAGGTTCAGGGAATCAGGACATTTCAGCACTGTTTCCTTAAATCACAAAGTATGTAAGACAGAACAAGAAACTGGTGAAGAGTGTATCTTTTGTGACTACTCTTCCTTGGAGTTTCCAGGAGTTATGTTTGCATCTGTTTTGCCTTCTTTTTCTTCAGAGCTTCACAGGAAGTAGATTTCTTGCTGATTCTGCCCTTATCTTTTGAACTGTCCTTACTTGTTAGAGATACCAATGCTATTTTAACAGATCTGTTGTAATCCCTGGTCAAAGACTGGCTGACTGGTGCCTTTGCTTGAGGCAATGTCAAACTTTCTTAATAACAAAACAATGTGTGGATATATTCAGCATATTTTTTTAGTGTCTCATCCTGCTGAACTCGATGTTTCATATTGACGTGTGAAAAGTTAAATATTTTGTGCAATCACATAAATTGTAGATTAATCAATGAGGTTTTTTTTGCTTCAGATCTGGTATGATTGTAAATAACCACTGTGAAATGTAACAGTTTGGGGACTTTTGCCAATCACCTTTCACAGAACCCCTGGCAGATCGACTGATATGGGGCATATTTGTCAATATATAATGGTTAGGATAAGGATCAACTACACAAGCTCTTCCGTTTTTTAATGCTCTTTAAATGACTACATAAAAATGAAGGAATCAGGGTTTGCCTCGCCCATTTCCTAGGAATGTCTGTGCCCTTTTGCTCTTAGATATCCACAATTAAAAAAAATAAATTTTATTTTCAATTTTCTTTGTACATTTTGTGAATAAAATATGGCAATCTGTCAGAAATATAGTTTTAGAGGAATGGATATAGAAAAAAAGCAATGCTTTTTACTTCTTCCTTTCCCACAAACAAATGAAGAAAACCTCCTATCCAATTAAAAACCCCTTCCCATTCCAGTCCCAGTACTGAACACTGAAAAGTGTTTCTGTTCCGCATGTGAAGCTCTTTTCCCGTCTATAAGTAAATGAATGATTCCTAAGGATAGATCAAAAAGAGGGAAGGGAAGATGCATCATAGATTGAGATTCTTTTTGAGGACATTTGACATGTTTAAGTTAATTACTTTTTGTAAAGACATAATGTATAAATGAGCAAAGTAAATGAGTCTCTTTGTGTCTTGCTAAAGTAAGGCTGGCTGAATGTAAGTTTTAGGCATTTTTGAAACTGATTTAGAGTTCCTCCACTCTTGTTTGTCTTGACATATATTGCTCTTCCTGACCTACAGTTTGCCAGCATGTTAGTCTACACATTTGGCAGCGTGAGAAAGAGAGATTTGATTTTAATTAAATTATTGATGGATCTCATTATACAATGAAAAATATTTTTGGACTCTGAACTGCAAAACTCACATAGAATAACATATAATATAAAACCATAAAGTATATTATCATACTAGTATTTGTATTTCAGCAAATTTTATCATGTGATTAAAATTTCCTTATTTCAATCACATACTCTATAAATTTTTAAATTGTAAATTTGTATTTACCAATTAAATTTTTCCATGCTCATGAGGTTTAAAGGAGCTTTAGTTCTTTACTAATTTTAAAACTTTTCAAAAACGATCATCTGTCCTAAGGGGCTAAACCTCTTAGTGTCATGTATACCAAAAGCACTGATGAAATCCAGTTGGTCTAGCTGTAGTCCTGAAAAGAAAGTGGTCTGTGAGTGGCTTTGTCATTGTTACCTGTCAAAGTATCCATTTTTGATTTGTCATGATATTTTGGCTATTGTATATGAACTTTCAAATATCAAAAGTTCTTCTAGAGCTTTTTACCAATGCTGTGAATATATTGCAGAGACAGAAGTCCATTCCGTGTTGCATCAACCTTCCTAGCTTTGTTTAAAATATTGGGTGGATTTTTGAGGGATTCTGAAGACAGAGATCTAGGGTATAGCCAATGATTACTCATCTCTGGTCCTATAAGAATGCGTCTTTCATAATTATATCCTCTATTCATAATTATATCCTCTGTTCTTGATTGGTTGGTAGATCTTCTTAGACCTCTCTTGCAATTAATCAGTTTACAGTAAAGACGGTCCCAAGTCAAGAAGCAGCCAAGTTTCTTGCTTAAGGGCTTTGCTAACAGAAAGTGCCAACATAGAAACAATAAAAATTAAATCTTCTTCCATTTTTATTCAGACAATCATATGGAGAAATGGGAAAAGTAATTTTACATTTGAATAAATTGAAATATTAACAATACAATTTCTTGCAGTGTAGTTATATTAAAGAACAAACAAACAAACAAACAAACAAACCCAAAATTATGCTCTGAACTAGTTTATTGAACTAGTTTATTTATCAGAATCTCACTCCTGGCTTCAGTGGAAAATAAACTTCTCTGATACATTTTCCTTGGTTTTTTTTATTTATAGGGACACCATGTGCAGACTTCATTTATTGCTTTAAGCCTCAGCACTTCTCACAGTGACTTATGGTACCAAAAGTTCAAAATGTCTTGCTAGTCACTTTGACATAGTCTAACTCTCTATGCGAGATAATCATGGTTCTGGACAGAACAGGAAAAAGTAAAGGCATTATGCTTTTCACTGCAAGCATACGGAATGCTGGTAATTAACTTCAAGAGATCTGTCCAGATTCAGTTTTTTCTTGAAATTAATTAATTAAAATGAGTTTTATTGACCTCAAAGGGGTTAGAAGTGCCAATATGGACTAAAAGCCTATCTAAGATTATACAATCAGTCAAGGTTTAAAGTTGTCTGAGCTGTGAAGTGCCAGCCCAGGAACAGAGCAAGAGGATGGAGATAAAACTTGACTTGAATAGAAGAAAAAACTAAGGGAAAAGCAATAAGAATTAAGGATCAGACTTGAGTAGAAATGACGAAAAGTAGAAGTCGCTACTTCTTGTAAAATCTTCCAGTAGTAAACAGAAAAAAGTTCTAAGCAAAGTTGTCCTTAGCACATGCCCTGTTTTTACCTTGTTTCTTTTTGAGGGATGTAATTGAAATCCAGGTATGTTAAAATTACAGGCTGTAGTTAACAATTTCCCTTCTCTCAGGAGACAGTGGTGGACTTCATTTTATAGTGGATCTGAGGCTGTCGTAAAACATGGGTCCTGCGGGGCTCTGAAACTCCTGTCTCTCAAAGATTGGTGCTTCCCTTTTGCTTCTAGAAAATAGGGCATTATATATTTCAAAATAATTTTTCTTTAGACTGAAGTGTTTGCTGGAAATGGGTACACAGAATATACCCCTTCTTCCACCCTATTTTGTAGTGCATATGGATTGCTAATGGACTTGAGAACTGCCACCTTTATCAGATATTTCTTAGTTTAGAAATGGTTGGTTCAGTTTCCAGTGTGTTTGCAGAGACAGAGAGCCATAGTCAGTCAACAGCTGCAAGTTTACTAACAAATATGTACTTGGATGCATGCCTAAGTGTACTTCCTTGGAAAAGTACAAATGTTACCTCTCAACAGAGATGACATTTTCCTCAGAGTGTTGTAAAGGGTCAGGTTTCACAGAATTACAGAATGGGTCAGGCTGGGAGGGGCCACAGTGGGCCATCTGATCCAACCTCCCTGCTCAAGCAGGGTCATCCTAGAGCACAGGGCACAGAATTGCATCCAGATGGCTCTCAGGTACCTCCAGTGAGGAAGACTCCACAACCTCTCTGGGCACTGTTCCAGTGCGCACTTACATGCGCAGTAACAAAGTTTTTCGTCCTATGCAGGGGGAGCTTCCTGTGCATTAGTTTTGAAAGTCTAGGTGAAAAAAGGCTTTTATCAAAGAAAGTGTTATGTATATACCTAGTAATTTTTGTGTCTCTTTTGCTGGTTTCGGCTGCATTCTTATTCTGTAATAGGAAAATAATGGGGCACTGAGAGACTAAGATCCAGAGCCCTAAATGTATTTAAACCATCAAATCATTGAAGTCAATAGAAATTAAAAGATTAGATAGGAGCTGAATGGTTAAAATCCTGTGTAGATTATCTCTGTGATTTAACCATGATTTTACATAAAAACATAAAACTTAATTTGCATGATGCATGATGTTGAGCAACAGCATAAACAGATGTGATGATAAAGGACTACTTTTGGCACTGTAACATATGTCATGAATATTAAAATTTAAAACAAATCTGTGTTTGCCATGATTATATTACATTTTTAAGAAATACTAATTTAGGAGAGGGAGATCCTCACCTCTTGATGTCCTAGAGGAAGTGCAGTGATTGCTGTCCTGACAAGCTATTTTTGAGTCTTACCCTCTCTCTTGGAGATTTCCCTTTTAATTTCCACACACTCAGTTGAATAGTTGGAATTGAGATTCTTAAGGCTGAAGAGCTGAATGAAAATGCAGGGACACTCTTGGCACTTTTTGTATTGCCTAGGCAGGGAAAATAGCCATACTTTAATGTATTTTTAGTCTAGATCAGAGTTAAGCAGACTTCCAGTCTTAAAGACAGTTTTAAAACAGTTTTTTTCCTAATTTAGAAGTATGTATTTCTGCTTAGTCCAGAATTATTTTATTTCAGTCAGCAAACATGTTGCATTATAATACTTTTTCTTTTTTTTTTTTTTTTTTCCTTTTCCTGGAACAAATAGATCTAAACTCAATACTATGATATTTCTTTGAATGTAAAATTGGAAATCATTTAAGGCACTTCCAATTGCCTGGCCTGTATTTTCTAAATCCTAAAAGTGGTGTCACTGTAAGTAATTTTTAAATGTAATGTTTTCCATAAGCAGTAAGTACACAAGGTATATTATTCATATTATGAATTTAGGACATGTATTTGTAGTCCTTAGACTTAATAAAAAAGTGAACAGTTGCAGGAGGTAATATATTGTATGTTTTTCTGTTAGTAGCAAAGACAAATAGCTTCTTGTAGCATATAGTACATCAATAACTTTCACATTTAATTGTATTGCTTAGAGGCAAAATCACATCTGTCTAAGTCAAAGGCAGGTGGATGAATAGGTAGATGGATAGACAGATGAAAAACCTGATTAATTCACTTGATAAGTGCCACACTTGGAATAATAAAAAGAAGGGAAGAAATGCACACCAAAGGATGCAAACTGCAACACTCACAATTTGGAACTCTACATATTTCCCATGTTCATTTAAAAAAACTATAAGGAAAATTGCTGTAATCTGAATGTACGTGGTAAGAAAACTTTTTTAGTAGGAAGAATGGAAGATGTTTCTGCATGATTTTGTAAAGGAAGAAAAAAAATCACTGGGATTTTTCATGCTTTGCTTCCTGTTATGTATTGGCAATAATGTTGGTGTCTGGAAATGGAAAACAATAAACTGAGATTTTACATCATATTTTGATAAATATTTTTAAAAATACATATTTTGTCAGCTTTTAGGATGTCTTGGGCATGTTAGGGGAGAAAAGAAATTTGGATTCACTTGGACCTAAGAAATTCCCCAAAGATCAGAACAATTAAGAACAGTTGAAATTTATATTAATTTAACAATGAAAAAAATAAAGAAATTTTCCAAGAATTAGGAACTGACCTTGCTAGAGAGGTTGTAAAGGGAGGAAAAGCAAGTAAGCTCTGAGAAACAGAGGAAGCTTGTGTTCAATTTTATTCTTCATATTTGGATTCCTAACCCAGTGAAGGATTGTCTTGATTTGTCAAAGGTTTTGAATTTCTACCAATTACTGTGGCTCTATGGCAGAAGTTCTAGTCTAGTTTTTGAAGCAAAGGAGAAAGAAACTAGGGATTAACTTGCAATAAAGTCAAGAGATAGTGGAACAATCCGCACTGTAAAGACATTGTAGTGTTTGGTAAGAATGGTGATAGCAAGGCAAAAGTGGAAAAAGACAATAAAGTTTTATTCTTTTTCCTGAGTTTCATGTTGGAAGAGAAAATTACTAGGTATGGAATTATATCTGTGACCAGAGTATCTCTCTATAACATTAGACATTAGACATTAGAGTTACATATTGTAATATATTTTATTATATTGTAATATTATATATTATATCTATTTACAGTAGATTTATACATACAAAAATCCACTAAGACCCCAAAATTAAAGTATAGTAAATGGAGAGTGTTCAGCATTTTTGCCTGGTGGCATTGTAAAGGAATTAGAAGATAAATACTAGCGATAAACCTTCTCTTACTTATCCTATACGTAGGAGAATAACTGGGGAGAAGGGGAGAAAATGCAGTTTTTACCCAACAGATTTAGTTGCATGGTGTACTGGTCTGGTCTTACTTGTGATCAGAAGCAGTCTGCCTGCAAAATAAGTGAAATATTAATAAGCAGTCCAGAGAGTCGTTTTAGTACAGCCTATCACAAAATGAAAAATGTTAAATGGGATTTGAATGGTGGTTAAATGATTCCTGCATGCAGAGATGAGTATTGGGATTATTTTAAATCACACTTGTTTTCTTTTTATATTTAATTATGATAGTTGTAGATACTTGGTTTTATTTTGCTACAAATTTGGAATTATGCTTATCCATTTTTGCAAAATTTCACATCAACCCCAGGAAAGAAGAACAAATTGTTTCTTTTTGCCAGACAATAATTTGGAAGAAACAAGAATTCTCAACTTTATTTGCTTCTGATTTGGAACATTTTATGGCTGGGGTAGTTTGAGGAAAGGACCATCACTTGCTAGGGGGGAAAAAATAAGAAAGTAAAATACACTGTCAAAAGAAGCTTAAAAAGAAATATTAAGCCATTTACATTATGAAACAAAAAAGTGACGACAATTTAAAAGACTAACTGAAATGAAACTATAAAGAAACAAACCCATGAAAAACCTGGATGAACAAAAAGGTTAAACAGGAAACAAGGAAGCTGGAAAATATATATATGAAAATATATAAAAGTGTGCAAGAAGGTGACTAGAAATTCTAAAGGCAATTCCAGCTTGGTTGAAGACAAAAGTGAAAAATGAAGAAAGATGGAAAAGATGAATTTGAGTTTTTCAGAAGTGACTTCCTGATGCAACTGCAGGTAGTTGTCTGAATTCCATAACTGGTGAAGTAATCAAATTTTTTTATAATACTTGGATGAAACAAATTATGATATTACATAAAAATGCAGTTGAAAAACACTAATAACACATCAGAAGTTCATAGCATATCAGTAGGGATCCTGAAAGTAAGAGGACCCTCTGTAGCGAAATTGTTTAGTCCTTAGATAAAAGAAATATAGAATAAATAAATGTCTGGAATTTAAATTATTTGTTACTCTAGTTTAATTCTCAGATAACTCCACTGAACATTATGTTTTAGATGGTAAAATTTTGATTATATCACCTGCCTCACATCTTAATAATAAACTATCTCTCAAAATACCTTTCCAGAAGAGAATAATAATTTAAAATGTAATTTTACTTGCTATTTGTGAAAGTGTGCAATTATAATCATAATTATATCTGGGCATGTATTTAGAATCCAGACATCCAGATTACATTTTGTATACTTTCTTCAACAGCTACAAGTCTGATTAAGATAAAGATGTCTTAATGTGAGATTCATTCAAATATTGAAAATACAATGAGTTTGAGAGGACATGAATGTTTTGGTATGTACTGTTCAGTCTTCAGAACAGAAATTAACCTTTATGTTGTTTAGCTGGAGAAGTACAGAAAAGAAATAACCAAGGAAGATTTAAAAGATCTGAGAGTTAAAAAATTCTTTTGTCACCTGCCCCAGACTTGTACACATTTCCCAGAATTATTTAATTAGCCAGTATTTTGATATCTCTCCCTTGCTTGCCTCGCTATTCATTTGCCAAAGAAAAGATTAAGGAGCTATTTCCTTTCAAAAGTTGTGAGCTTTGACACAGGACCTGGAAGTCTGTATCTTACTCTCTTAGTCTCAGTTAATGTTAAACCAGTGCTGGTGCAAAAAAGAGCTATCTTCTGTGTGTCAAGGCCTTAATTTTAGTCTTAATCAATTTAAAAGGCTTGTGAATAGATTATTGTCCCAAAAGTTTGTTTTGAATAGATTTGCTAAGGCAAAGCAAAGAGGATTCCAGAGCCCACCCTCTCACCTTTCAAGGTGTATCTAACGAAAACATCTTTTACTTGCTTTTTGGGTTCACTTGTACAGCTATCATAAAACCACTGTGTTTATCCCCTTAGTTCTCCTTGGTGATATGTTTAGCTTTCTTAGAAATTTGAGAGATTATTTTTTAATATGAATTATCACCAATACAAGTGAAACTCTTTTTAATTCTTAATTCTACGGTTATTGCTAATGTGTTTCTGTTCAAGTATTTAATTTTGATAACTTGTTTTTGTATCACATTTTCCTTTTCATGCACCATGTAAAGAATCCAAATATGTTCTGATACAATTTTTTGCAGCAGTATCTTGTACTGTTTTAACAGATAATTGAGTAAATATGAAACATGAAAAAATCTCACACTGTGAACTTGAACATCATTTAGCAGGTGCTACATGGCCAACTAACCTGCAGCCCACACACAGATATTAGAGTGGTGCTGTGTGTTACCCTTTACAAAGAAAAGAGCATTTCTGAAACTCTGTCACCTGCATAAAATAAGAAAGTTTAGGGAGAATATTGGTGCACACTTAAACGGATGATAGTTGGCTGTGAAGAGGAGTGTCTTTTTTTTCTGCATTAGTAATGGTTCATAAGATTTCATTGTAAATTGGCCCAGGAAAAAAACAGTAGGTGCAAGAAGGCCTCATGCGCATCAGGGGTTTGTTTAGTCATGATTTCTTCATGATTTCTGAGCAAGCAGATTCAGCTGGTGGTGCTGTATAAGCACTACTAAATCTGCCCAGAAACACATTTACGTAAATACAGGGAGGTAACTAACGCTTATCAAGCAAGTTACCTCCAGCAAATCCTCACATGCTTGTAATAAAAAATGAAAGTCAGAATTTATCTTCTAGCTTTGTTTTGGAGCCTTTGTTTTTTTATATTTCTTTTGTTGATGATAAATATGCTCCTTTTTCATTCTAATCAGGTTTATTACTTTCTACTGCTTTGATGAATGGAACAGGTAGTACAACAAACTTCTGCTGTATTCTGATAGTCTCAAATGTCTTCCACAGTAATCACTGTTCCTGATCAGCTCTTCAGTTCTATTTACTATGGTCTTGATTCTACTTAGAAGTATTTTTGTCCTAGTTCCATCCCAGATCAGTGTGGGGAGGCATGGCCAAGTTATTGTTTTTCAGTAATATCTTATGTCATTGCTAGGGTTGGGGAAAAGGGGCTCTCACTCTTGCTTACAAGAGGAAAGGTGTTCTTTTCCAGTCGGGAATAAGGTTGATGTGGTGGGAAAGAGCTGGTTGGTATTTTGTTGTGAGTTTTCAGTGTAAATAGTTTCTTTGTCTTATACCTTTCATTATTAGTATGGTTGCTTCTTGTTTTCTTATCTCATTGCTGCTTCTAGTAAATTATTTTTATCTCAACCAGTGATCTTCGCCTTTTGTTTTTCCATCTGGGGAGAGCAGAGAAGTAAGTAGCAGTGTGAGGTATTTTACAAGCAGGACTATGAAATTGGAGACTACAATTCCTAAAATATGACACTTTTCCAAAAGGAATTTCCTGGTTTTACTTTTTCCCATAGTCATAAGACACTTTTCTCTAATTAGCTTATTTGGCTACAAAATGCTAACAAAAGCATAAAAGAATGTATGACAATCAGTATGTTTAAGCGACGAGACATGATACAGAAGAAATATATAAATATTGTATCATACATGTAAGGAAATGGCTAGTTTTTGCAGCTGCTTACTGCTACAATATTTGAAGGTAGAAAAAAGACTGCATCAGTGTGAATGTGGTGACTGAATATAAAACCCTGCATGTGTATGTGGGAAAGGGCATCTTTTTAATAAGTGAATGTTAAGAGCTACCTAGAAAAATAGTTTTCTTTTTTTTATGCTTGATCGCATTAGTTTTTATCAGAAAAAAAAAGAAGTAAGACTATTTTTTATATTGTTTTTAGGAAAAGATACACAAAAAGGAATTAAATATTAATTTAGATAATATTGGAATGCTATTTATAATTTTCTTAAAGTCTGTGTAGATGTTTTCCTAAATTTTCTTTTTTGTATTATTTTGAATTTGTAGACTTTTAACTGTGAATTTACTGGATTATGACAAAGCATTGCTGTTTCTTCTATTACTTTTTCCCCCCTTTGTTATGGGTAGCTAAGAACAGTGAAGTGTTTAGTAGAACATATTTTTCTTTCTCTTCTCTAAGTGTCTCCAGTTCATCCACTTCATTATTCTAACTGCATTTGTTTTCTCAAATTGTCTAAATCTCAGATACTCTTGTCCTACTGAAGAAAGCTCAACTGCACACAACTGCAAGATGTACAAATTGGTTCAAATTACTCCTGGATGATGCTCAAACTGCTCTTACTTATTTTTGGAGCATTCTTTCTCATGTGGTGGCTGTCAAATATTAAATGTTTGTGAATTAGTTTCTATTTATTTTGAACATGCAATTTTTATTGGTTGTCAAAATGCTCTTTCATGAAATTGTAAGAGCAAGGAGAAATATCTTCATGGTATGATCTTAAATTCAATTTCAACTATTTTAAGAGCCAGTTTTATCCTTTAATATTTACCTTCAAAGGCCCTTAGCCCTTCGTATGTATCATTGTTGCAGTGTGAAAGACAAGTGTCTGCCAAAAAAGGCAGGAGCCTCCCTTGGGATGGAAAATGTAAACCCCTCCCCTCTGGATTATGAGTATTTTGAAATTAAGGTACTCTCAGACAAAGATAGGGGAACAAGAATAACAATTCTTTACTAATATGTATATAAAGCAATCAAACACCAACTGCAACAGTAACAACGAACAGAACCAGAAACCACCAACAGCCTTCTCTCGGCTGCAGGCACTTCCCCCTTGGTGCAGTTCCAGTCCCGGCCGGCAGGGGCGCTGGTGCCTCGGGTGGGCAGGGCAGGTGCGATGGTTCTCCCAGGGGGCGCTGTGGGGCGAGCTTGGGGAGCATAAGCCAATGGCGGCTCTGCCAGCGAAAGATCCCAGGGTGGTGAACAAGATGTGGTGGAAACTCCACAGTTGTAGCTGGAAAAATCCCAAGGCGTCTTGGCAGGCAGGATGGGGTGCAGAACTGGTGCAGTGGGAACTTGGAGCAGTGCCGAAGAAGCAGCGAGGCCAAGGTGGTGATGGCAGCAGTGGTGGCGGTGGTAGTGGCCTGGACTGGTCAAGGCTGAGAGAGGCGGGTTCAGGATCTCGAGGCCCCCAGGTGAAAAGAGTTCTTCTCTTAGCAAGGTATTAACAGGACACCAATTCAGTGGCTGCTCTCCCGAGCAGAGGCTCACCCACGGCAGGAGAAGCGGACTGGGCTGGACTGCAGTGGTAACAGTGAGTTCCCTTTCCCGGCAGCAGCTCCAACTGTCCTCCTCCAGAACCAAGAGAAAGAGAGTGAGCATGGGTAGCTGCCCATGTCCCAGCTCTTACCAGCCCCAACCCTCGTGGTATCTCGGCCCCTTCCCGAGAAATCCCAGACAGAGCGGTGCAACCCAGATGCCTTCCAGGCTTGGCCACTTCTGTTGTTCTCCTTAAGTATTAGAAATTACCATTTCTTCGGAATTTTATGGAAAAAAATTCACTAACAAAAGGAGACAACCCTTAACAATCATAATTGAACATACGCTCTATTTAGACTATATAAATATAAATTCATATGTACTCTTCTTTGAGGTCACTGAAGCTTTCTTACTGGTACTATTTTCCAGTTGGAAAATTATTTATTTATTAAACTGTTTATGGAATGTTTTGCAAACTTTTTGTTGAGATTTTCTGGAATTTTGAATACCAGCAATTTAAAACTTCTTTTTGTTATTGCCATCTTCTAATTAGCAGTGCACAGTTCCCATACCAAAGTTACCAAGACTAAGCCTCAGAATTAATTTCCTAGGAACATTTCTGTAAAGCACTATAAAACTTCAACATTATAATTGTTCTGCTGTTGTTCAGCTTTGTGCATTCATGTTCATGTATTTTTAATATGTTTGCTAATGTCTTTTTTCTTACATGGTGTTTGAACAACTACTAGCTGCTGCTTATTTTGATTGTGTATAATTTTCATGAGTAATTGTGATCTCAAGCTCCTCTCTCTCTTTGGCTGTAAATGGTTTTTCAAGCAGAAGAGTAACCAGCACGAATTCAGTGAGCTGGCTCTCATTTGGTAATTATAGTCCCTGTGGTTTTTTGGTTTTCATTGTTTGTACATAGGTAGCTGAAATTTGTATTGTGTTTCTTTTATCTTTTTTTAAAATTCTATATACAGGGTATCATTATGGTCTGTATATTGTCTAGGAACATTCAGCTTCATCTCACCAGTACAGCTACTAATTTTAGCATAACAGAGGTCATTCTCCAGAGATTTGTGTTTCTCTACATTGCAGGACATTCTTCCTTAAAACAGTCTGAAAACAGAAAATGTAACAACTTTATGTTTCTGATCTTGCACTACTTAGGAAACTGCTGTTTATGCATCAAAGTCTTATGGTTTCAAAGTGCTTATGGTCTGCCCAAAGAAAAGTATAATATGAGTCTCTGATCTTTGCATCCAAAATTAAGTAGTTATTTTATAAGCATTTATCTTGGATCAAGTGGGATTGCTATTGTTAATGGTGGTAGTCAGTTTATCGATAGATAAACCAAACTATTTTCAAGGCATCAGTGTTGGTTTTGAGATTCCACTATATGAGAAATGCAACATGTCTCATTAGAGAGTTAAATGCTACAGAAAATGGAAATTCTGTTTGATTGTGAATTCATAAATTATTTCTATGTGAGAGGCTTACCCAGGCTTAAACTGTGAAGAACTGTAGTGTGTATTCTGAAAGACTTAGAACATGTTTTGCATACTTTGGAATGGAAATTGTCCTATATTACAACTTTCACCTATCCTGTAAATTTTTTTTAGGCTAATAGTTCTACAGACATCGTGATTTCATAAATTCTGCTGTGTATGTTGCTGCATACTTGCAATTCAGCTAGAATGTCCTTTTTCAATCCTAAATTAAAGAATAAAATACAGTCTTTCTGAATCTGCTTTAGGTGGTTTTTAGACTTGCAACTGAAAGAGGTTAACCATCTTGACTTTATCTGCTACATCTTTACATGAAAATGTTTAAATCCCTCTCTCAAATAAACCTCACCCTAACAGCCTAAACATCATGATATTGTAGTTGTAACTTCATATACTTAGTAATCTTCATTAAGATAACTAATCCATTGATTTATCATCACTGATGAGCTCTCCATCAGAGGTAACTCAAGATTTTTGTGCACCAAAAAGCTTGACATGTATTTACAGGTTTGCCATACCTTATTGTTGCAGTGGCCTTTCTGGTATTGACGTCTGAGTGCCATGTCTTCTACAGAGAAGGAATGGGAGGAGAAAGAAGGAAGAGGAATGAGGAATGATGAAGATTGCCTTCTTATCACACTTCTTTTTCAAGATATGTAAAGGGTCTCTTTTTTTGAAGTTAAGCTCTACTTCCCCAAGCAATGAATTTGGAAATTGTATTACAAGTAGTTTGTAGGGAGATGAGCTCTGGTGTTTACGGTGGCTTTGATTTCCACAATGTGCACAACATTCTATTGTATAGTTGGAGCATCTGTAGCAATTGTAAATCATTATTTTTCTACTCAAGATGACATCTAGAAAATGGTGTGAGGCAAGGTTGTAATTTCACCACTGTGCAAAACATAGGTGCTAGTGCATGCTCTTGATCAAAATTATTCTTTACTCTGAGGAGTAAAATAAAAGAGATCAGAGAAGATAGAAGGTCCTGCAATAACCTGAGATGATATGTGTACATTATCCTAGGAGTTTACCTAAGCCAACAAGTTACCTCTGACTCTTTGTGGCTTTGGCCTAGATTAGTAAGAAAATGTTCAGTTTTTTCTTTGGAAACATATCTTCAAAATGTCCATTCTTTCCTAGGAAATTATGTAGAAGGATGTGATATATATTATTGCTTATAAGCAGATGATATTAAAACTGCTAGGAGAGTAATTATTTGGAAAACTTACATTGTTCTTGTTTAAGGGAATAATTTTTCCAAAATGTAGGGATTTAGTACACTACTTACATGGGTTGCTATAACAAGAAAATCTGCTTCTTTCCCATTTTAATGACAAGGGATTTTTTTTCCTTCACTTTGAATTATACTGTGGTTTTAATCACTTATCTCTAAAACTGCCTTAAATTCATTAATGTGTGTCCTGTTTATTGACAGCATAAGAGTTAATTTTTTGCAGTAGTCAGGAGGAGGCATGGCTAGGACACAGAAGTTATATCACTTCATGCCATTGCTGGGGCCAGGGGAAGGGACTCTCTTCCAGCAGGAAGGGGTTCCTGCTGGTTGGCAAAACTTGGCAAGGGAGACACCCAGTTTTGTCTATTGTTGTTTGGGGATTTTTTCTGTGAGAATTTTCTTATATCCTCTGTCATTAGTATTGTTGCTGTTACTATGTTTTCTTGTTTCATTGCTGTTTGCAGTACATTGTTCTTATCTTAATCCATGATCTTTGCCTTTTTAGCCTTCAATTCTCCTCTCCAGCCTGTTGCAGTGGGAAGGGGAAGGGGAAAACAGGAGAGCAAGAAAATAGAGACAGGAATGTGCTTTTGGAGAATCTCAGCAGGTGCACTGAATTGAGGAATACCATTGCCAAACTACGAAAATGTCACAGTATTGAAATGAAAACGACAGATGTTGAATATTGTTCTGTTGCTGTGAATCATGTGATAGCCTTTTTACTCATGGCTTACATAATTAAAACTCCTTCTTTCTGTTTATTTATCACAATAAGTATTTTATCATCAAATGAAAAGAAATACGCTTGCCCCTTTAAAGAGTGCAAGGCTTTCTGGTCAGTAAGGTCTAAGGTAATAATGTTGAGAGATGTCTCTCGTCTGGCTTTCAGAATTTTTCTTGTATGGGTTGGAAGGTATAAAAGCTTAATAAGCTAGGATACCAGAGAACAACAGAACTTGTATCAGCCTGTGTATATATATTGTACAGATATTACTTAAGGTTTATCTCCAGACCTATGAAAATGTAAAATGTTCTTTGTCAGTTAAGGATCTCAGGAAAAAAAACAGACACAAACCAACACCACCAACAAAAACATGGTCTTGCAGTTTCTTCCATCTAATCTCGTTTTGACAATGTTGTACTGGAAATGCAGTTTTTTTATTCCTTTAATGAATGCATAGAGAGCAAAATAGAGCTGCAGTACTCATGAAAAAAACCCCAACAAACTGCAGCAGCAGCAGCAGTAGTAGTAGTAGTAGTAGTAGTAGTACCTGATGTCTTAGAGAAAATTAGAAAACCTTTCACTCCCATGTAATTTTTTTAAGTGTGACTGAAATAATTTTGCTTTGGGTTGGGTGGCAGTCTCTGTCCAGTGTCTGGAAACAATTGCTGACAGGTAGGTAACAGCAGTGTATTTGACAGCAGATGTGAATTTGTAGATTCACACCTGAAATAAATTCCTAAAGCATATATTCAAGAATATTTTTACATCTGAAATTTTTCTATATATAGTTCTTGTGTCAAATGTTAGAAGCTGTCAGACTCCAGGACTCAGTGATTACTTACATAAGCACTTTTTTTGCTTTAAAAAGAAATTAAAATACAGCCCTGCAAATGATATCAAGATATCCACCCAATTAAAATAATTGGCTAATTATAGTTAGATTAGGGAAACCTGGAAGACTGGTTTACAAAAAGGATTAGATGAATTAAATACGTTCTGGCTAATCAAATGTCCACACAAACATTAGCTTAAATCTCAAGGAAGGCAGATTAATATTTAAGGATACAAAAGAAGCCTTGCTAGTTAAAGTAAATCAATGTTCAGTCTAAGTAACAAATAATTCTCCTAGATTGAAGAACTAACTATGGGAATCAGTGGAATAAAAATATCCTATATATTTAAAATTGGAGTCCATAACATAATCCATATGTAAAATCAGTCCTGTGGTCGGATGAAGGCAACCAACATGATGCTGTAGGCAGTCAAAATAATGCCTTTTGAATTTTTTACTTGTTGCATTGATTTTAGAAAAAGATCCTGATCATTTTTGGCATGGGAAATAGCTAAAAATAAAAAACCTGTTAATCTTGGGCTCAGATTTAATATATTTCCTCACATCACATATATTACATGTGCAATGATCTTCTGCACAAAACCCGAATCAATACAGTAGGATACTGTATAGGGAGGAGATGTATGAAGGCCAGCTCTACAGTTGTCTATTTAGCAATAGAGGCTTTTTAGGTACATGAGCAGTGTTGTTTTGCTAATTACATTTACTATGTTAGTAGATGGGATCCAGATAAGTTTTTAGTTCCTCATAAATGGTTTTGACTTAAAAATGTTAATCATGAACTCATCCTATCACCCCAGCTGATAGTTCAAATAGATGAGCTAGGTAAAACAGCTGGAAGGTTCAACATAGACAAAGAGAAGTAATATGCTCTGTGAACAGTAAAACTCTGTTATTTCATTGCACTTAAAGAATCATTGTATATTGCATCAGTAACAATAGAGTAGATAGGAAGTCTTCCAAAATCCAGAAGTCTAGGCTGAAAGGTATGGTCTTCAAAAGTTTTATTTAATACCTCCTAGTTAGTCTCAGTGACAGGAAGCATGTTTCAGATTCTTTCAAAATGAACCTGTATTCCATCAGCTGCAGAAGTAGAAAAGCTTTAACAAAAACTATAGAAACCAACAGTGCTTTGGATAAGAAGTGAAACTGGAGTCACGTGTGCACAAACGAGACACCCACCGATGTTAAATAGGTCAAAGGAATTTAAATGCACATTGCCATGCTCTATAATTGATAATGTATATTGTTTCAGGCTATATTAACTTTATGTAGTTGTAACTAGTAACTCATTATATCTAGATTAGAGAGTACTCCTTTTTAAAGAGATTATTCATATTTAATGTGCGCTGATTAATCATATTGCTGTATCTATTTTTAGAATATTAGATGCCTCACAAAGCAGTTAATTATCTGGCATAAAAACATACAAACTTGTGATGTGCTATAGGAGAGAAGGGGTTTTTATATTAAACTAGATTTGTTCTGAAGATTTACTGCACAGAGATTACAAATTGTGTTAATCCTGACTGGTTTTGTCTCAATTATGAATGATGGTAACTATACAAGACTTGATATGTAGAATCCGATAGCATTGCTGCATATTAATTTGCATTCTGAATTTGTTCTACAGTGTAAAACTCACCAAAAGAAAGGATTCAGGTACTTGCACACTGTTATTTGTTTAATTTGTCCAACCAGAGTGTCACAACAGAAAGCAGAACTAGACAGAGACTGTATCATATTAGTGCCACAGCAATCACTGTGAAAAAGGAAAGCAGACTTCCTGAAAACTTGTATTGATTTTTCCCTAGATTACAGTGCTTTTATTACCTACAAACAGTAAAGGGCTGATTTCCCCGCTCCTGCATTGACTGGGTTTGAACACTTGAATGTATAATTAAGCCATCCCTGGCTTAATTTTGAAATCTTGGATGCTTTTTCATGTCAGATAGGCAGTTGTTTTTCTGTTCCCTATAAATCCTAACTCTCGACCACCTCTTCTTCCAGTAATATGGTAAATATCTTTCTTCCTATCTGTTGTCCTGTATGATGTGCAGTAGAGTCTTAAAAAATATGCAGATCAATTCTAATAATTCTAGTTACTGCTGTTTGGCTGTTTTGATGAGCAACAATGAAAGAAGGGTGGAAAAAAATTTGAAGACTCTTTCTCTGGAAAAAGGGAGTTTATAGAAAAATAAAGTTTAGTGGCAGAGATACCATAGCATCTTCTCCAGAGAGTAGTAATTTAATCTACACACAATCATCTAATAATTTAGTAAGTGTGCTTTATCACTTGTTGACCACACTTGCAATGTCACACTTGCAGTTACAATTCAATAAACTACTTTTGTTGTGGTTTATACCAGTGATTACTGTATGCTAATATACCCAGAGTTAATTATATGAGCCAGAATACTTCAAAGTACATATGCTGTATTCTATGATCCTAAACTTTGAAAAAGTGAGAAAAATAAGAACCCAAATAATTAATTAATCTCCAGCTCTTGCAAATAATATAAGACTTGACTAATAAATGGTAATTGCTTACCATAAGTTCTATGACAGGATTTTTCATGCAATCATAGTGTTTTGTAGGTTGGAAAAGGCCTTTAAGATCTTCAAGTCCAACCATCAACACATCACTACCATGGTCATGTTCACAATTAAACCATGTCCATTAGTGTCCTATCCACAGGTTTTCTGAACACTTCAAAAGTGGTGGTGACTCCACCATTTCTCTGGACAGCCTATTCCAGTACTTGATAACCCTTTTGGTGAAGAATCTCATCCATTCTAAACCTTCCCTGGTATGACTTGAGGACATTTCTTCTCGTCCTATTACTTGTTACCTGGGAAATGAAAATTACCCTCATTTTACTAGAACCTCCTTTCAGGCGGTTGTGGAGGATGAAAAAGTCTCCCCTGAGCCCAGGTTCCTCAGCTACTCCTCATAAAACTTGTGCTCCAGACCCTTCACCAGCTCCATTGCCCTTCTCTGGACACAGACCAGCATCTCCATGTTCTTCTTATATTGAGAGGCCCAGAACTGGACACAGCCCTCGAGGTGTGGCCTCACCACTGCTGAGTACAGGGGTGTGGCAGGACTATCCTCCCCCTCTCTGCCATTGGTGCGGATATGCAGGAGATAACCCAGGGGCTAAAGGGCCTGGCAGAGGGTTATCTCTGACACCCAGGGAGCTCAAGCCCCAGATAAGAATAAACACCCTGGCCTGGAGAGGAAGGTGGAGAGAGATGAAGGAAATACTTTTTTGACTGAGAGACACTGTTTTACAAACTATAAAAGATGCACGAGTTATCACAGAGGCAGAAGTCCTCTACACTCACACCCCGAATATATGTGGAGACTTCTCCCCGGAGTCTGGACGCAGATCCCGTGGTTACTTTCCTAGGAATGGAGGGAAAGGATCTCGATGTGTGCCCCATCAGCAATTGGATGGTAAGATACATTGAATCCTAAGTTCTATTATTTCTTCGCTAGCTGTAACATTAATGGTACCTTTACCTCATGCTGTATCTTTAAGGTTGCGCTGTATCTTTAATTTCACGCTGTATATTCCTACCAGTAGTGTCTTTATTCCTGTGTAGTATACTGCTTGTTTTAAGCCTTATGTCTGTTTGTTTCCTGTCTATTGAATAAATAATTCATTCTATAATAGACTGAATCAGCCGTTATTAAAGAACTTACGAAGGACAGTGGGTTTTGGGGTGCTGGCCGCCTCAATAAAGCTGCTGCCTGCTGCCTGAGGCCTGGGCAAAGGCAGGGACTTATTTAAACCCTCACACCCATTCGTAACAAAGGGACAATCATTGTCCTGGTCCTTCTGACCACACTATTCCTGACACAAGTGTGGCTGGCATTGGCATTCTTGGCTGCCTGGGCACAGGCTGGATTTTGTTCATCCACTGCTGAGCAGCATCCTCAGGTCCGGTTCCATCAGGAATGTGCCCAGCCTGTAGTGCTGTAGTTGTGATCCAAGAGCAGCATGTGGCACTTGGCCTTGTTGAACTCCAGGCCACTGGTCTTATCCCATTGTTCCAGCTTGTCCAGATCCCTCAGTAGAGCCTTTCTGCCTTCCAGCAGACCCACAGTCTCTGGGCCTGGCCATCCAACCAGTTTTTTGCCCAGTAAGGTACTGCACTTCTCTGATGATGTGTTTAGAAAGTCAGCACAAGCACTTGATTGTCATGTAAACAGTGACCAGAACATGCAGGTTGCTAGGTTTGAGCACATCACTTGTTTAAAGACACAGGATAATTAATTGTGTAGATAAGCACATATTTCCTGCGAATTTTTGTTATATCAAGGAGCTACTGTTAGGTTTCATAACATGAAATCAACATTTTTGGTTTCAGTCTCCAGTGTTCTACCATTTTCAAGAAAGATGAGGCCTCTTCTAGACTTGTCATGTGCCCACATTTCTGAATAATATAGATTAACCAACTTTTCTTTGCTTCCTTCTATGGATTAGTCACAATTTTTTTCATGGAGTGGCCTCCAGGTCCTTCAAGCCATCAAATGAAAAATAGAAGTAGAACACAGGAAATCAGTAATATTGACTCACAGTCCTAATCTAGGGTCTGCAGTATCATTTTATCTGGTTGCCTTACAATTATTGACTCTTTCTGTGTATCTAGAATGTTTTTTCCTTTCTTCCATGCAGAGAGTTTATGAGATCAGATTTGTAAATCATTTGAAAGTTAAAATATGTTCTTTAAACCCTTAGAAATGTACCATAGCTAACATTTGCACTAATCCCTGATCTCTGTTGAGTGACAAGTGTCATTAAACAACAAAAAAATAGACCACTTTTCCTTCTTGAGGAAGGAAATTTACTGCTATCTGTGATACCAAACGACTGAGGTATATAAATGATAGCAGTGCTTTGAAGGAGCTAATCTACTGAGGAGGTAGGTACTGATGTTGTTAATGTCTCTCTGAGGTACATCGTGGTAGATTAACATCAGACATCTGGGAGCTGTGTTGATGACACAGTGAGGAAAAAATTATTAGCAGGGACAGTTGTCCTCCAAAAATGTACATTGAGCATTGCTGTGGTCTCTGAGGACACAGAGAAATGAGTCCTGTTTTATTATTATAATTAGGCTATAAAATTTCTGTGCAGTTTATAAAAAAATTTTTTTTTGTTCCTTAAACAACAGGGTTTAATTGTTTGTATTAAAATAAAACACTGCTGTTAAAAGCCAGCAGGTATCTTTAATAATGTGCATCAAATCATGTAAATATAAATGGATACCCTAGGGTATGAGCTGTAATCAATTCATTAGAGATTCCTAATAATGAAGCAATTAATTTGATATGTGAAAAGATATCACTTGCCTTCCAGAGCTGACAAGTTGCATTTCAGTTCACTCCCCCCTCACTTCTTCCTTCCCTCCTCTTGGCATAGCTGAGTTTTTACTCACAGCCATATGTGTCAGACTTCCCATCTGTCAGAGTATTGGTGCTGCCTGAAGAGACACTACACAAACACTCATATCTAAGTAGTTTAACTAGAACCGGATGCATGCCATGTACTGTTAAAACTGTGTTCAAAACTGTTTGCCTTTTATGTCAAGCTTTTCCAAGGTAGTGCCTTTAGGAAGGAAAAAAAGAACTAAGCCAAGCCAACCAGAAAACTCAAGCCCCAGTGAGTAGCACAGTTGCAAGATATATCACAGCTCTTGGTAAAGGCAACAAGAGTATGGAGAAGAATCTGATCATGTAATTTAGGTGGTAATGAGATAATTGTTATTTCAAAGCTCATACCATGATAACATATAAATCAAGTATCTAAATCCTAAAAATAAGATGTGATAATTGAGTACAAAATGAAGGTGTGAAGAATTAATGCTAATCTTCTAGGCAAATACAACTGCCACGTGGAGCTGCATGTTATGCAGCAAAAGCCACTTGGCTAAAACAACTTGTTGTATCTGTGATATAATAATGTATTCAAGTATTCCCCAGCTGAACTAGGAGTAGGCATACACATGGCCTTAGACAATCTTTTTTTATACCAGCAGTGAGAGTGACTTTGGCAGGTGAGCTGACTGTAATTGGCTGTGCTCAGCCCCTTAGCAGATGTGCCCAGCATGCATTAGGATCAGACTAGTTTGTCTCTATGAAGCAAACCACCGTGGAAAGCCACTGGAGGTTTTGCTTGACTAAGGTTTCCAAATTGGCCACTGGGTCTGTTTTCACTCATAAAAAATATCTCATTTTCCCGTGTATGTCTTTTTTTTTCTTCAGAAATATTCTTAGCCTAGCTAGTATTTTGTGTGCTATGTTGGAATTATCCTCAGTGAAATATGGCATGTGTTGAATTAGTCAGGTTCACCTTTGCAACTGTACGGGTTTGAGAATGATGTAGAATCATTAAGATGGTATTAAGAGATGAGGCAGTGGATGTTTATTTTTCTTGTAAAGGACTGATTATAATATGCTCCCCAAGGAATTTGTTTTCTAAGGAACTCTCTTTTAATTCTAGCACCTCTTAGGCCTATTCCAGCCTTCATGGTGGTAATTATCAGAGAATCGCAGAATGTGCTGAGTTGGAAAAGACCCATCAGGATCACTGAGTCCAACTCCTAGCTCTGTGCAGGCCATCCCAAGAGTCACACCATGTGCCTGAGAGCACTGTCCAAACACATTTTGAGCTCTGTCAGGCTGGTGCTGTGACCACTTCTCTGGGGAGCCTGTTCCAGTGCCTGACCATCCTCTGCTGAAGAACTTTTTCCTGATATCCAACCTAAACCTCTTCTGACTCAGCTCCATGCCATTTCCTCGGTCATGATCACAGTTATGGAAAGCTAGAGGTTATACTTGCACAATATTTTTGTAATTTTTATCACACACTTGACAATTGTGATTCTGTGTAGTAATAGAACCTTTAAGTTATTTGTAGGATTATTGTGTTGTTTAAAACTAATTGGTAGGAGACAGCTCCAAATAATACATTTCCAGAAGCACTATGACTTATAAAAAGTAATGTGGAAGGTGTTAAGATTTGAAGTCTCTGAATCCCTCTTGTCATTTGGGAAACCATTATTACTTCTTCACCAAGCAGTATACTGGATTGGTTTTCATCTTGTCTGCCTCAACTAAAGCTATGAAAAAAAGGTAATTGAAAGTGCATTGCCAGATGGATTGCCTTTGAATGTTCCCAGATCAAGAGATACAGCCTGTCTCTAGCTAGAAGTAGACAGGGATATTTTCTGTGAAGTTTGTTAATATTTAGAGGCAAATGTCCAACAATTTGCTTAATTAGTAATAACAGCGAGCGAAAAAAGTGCCAGTAAGGATCAGAGTGTCAGCTGTATTTGTAAAAATCCACAAAATATGATTTAACATCTCCTGGATAGCTTTGCTAAATGTCAATATGAATAGAGAGAACTCCATTCATAACGTCCAATATGCTGATCAGATTTCTCTTTACAGGTCTTGAAATGCTCATGTCCTCTTCTTCTGGCTTAGCTTCAGGGCAGCAGGCCCTGTACCAGTGCTAATGTGGGACAGATCATTGTGGGACAGAAAAATTATCTTCCAGAAGCATCACATCTATCATTGTGTCTGGATCTATGAGGTTGATTTCACTCCCATCACTCCCTGGAGACTCTTTTCTCTGCATGCATCTTTTGCAGGCAGAATTGGTTTTCAAGCCTTCAACTAGTTTTTTAAATAGGGAAGTTGTTTAAGTGCCAGATTATAGATGATAAATAACTAAATAAGCACGTTATATCAGACTAAATAAATTGTTGGATTTTATGAGAACTTGCCTTGTATATGAACTTGGTGGTACTTGAAAGAGTTTTTTATCACAATATGCAAATATTTATTTTTTTTCTGTTACCCCAGAATCTTATCACACAGATTTAGAGAGCAGTGAGTGCCCTTGCACCCATTATTTTTACTCTCTGAAGAGGACTTTATAAATTGAGCTGTACTGTTCCTGTTCTTTCATTGGCTTAACTGTTTTCTAAAATATTTTATTTTGATTATAATGTATCTTATTTTAATTGGCTATGAGCTTAACTAAAATGTGGGAATTGGTCTGAGTTCTTTCTAACTCCTGCCTCGTTCTCAGTTCCTATCTCATGTGGATTTAACACTTTTCTGTTACCCTAAGAGGCTGTGAGATGCATTAGTGCACTAGAGTCGTGCAGCTACCTATGTAAGTGTTAGAGAAATCAGAATACATCTTCACAAAGTCCTCTTAGGCCTTATTTGAATTTTGGAAGTGTTGTGAAGGGAGAGAGAGAAGACAGTAGTCAGGAGACAAATTTTTTTAGCAGATCTGCCTACAGATTAAGGTGAAATTGATGAAGCAGAAAATGTCTGTGGATCCAAAACTCTTAACATGGCAGTTTTCAGAATTAGAAATGACAAAGACTTCTTTAGATCCAGGAAGAATTTTTATTTCTCTGGGAATTTTGGATCAGTTTCAGCTATTGTTGCTGGCATTCTTTATCTAAAGAGATGACTTTCTCATAATTTAAACATAAGGTGCCAGAACAATATTTCTTCAATGATTTCATCTTTAGTAGAAATATTTTTCTGTGGAAACATACCTTCTTGCTTGAAAACTAATAAACAAAATAAATAAACTTTTAAAAAAACCCACAGCCCACAGAACTCTCAGAACTATTGAGGACTTTCAGGTTTATATAGATCTAATCATAACTGGTTGTTGTTATTTTTACAATATATCAGATCCCAGCATGATCTGTGTGGAAATACTTCCCATTTTCCTTTTTCAAAATCAATGCTAAGGAAATATAAAAAAAAAAAATTGAGAGAAACCCCCCTTGAAAATCACTCTAAACCAGAGCTTTCTGGTTGAGAGTCCTAATGAACTAAATACATTAGAACTCATAGCAGGACAGAAAAAAAGAAGTAAAGCTATCGACAGATACAGCTAGGAGTTTTACCTCAATGTGGCGGGTTAACATCATCCTGTGAATGATAATGGATTCAACCTGAAGCTGGAAAATGCTGTAATCTCTCTTGTGACTGGGAAATGAAGAAGGAAAAACTGCATTGCTGATATAAACCAGGCAATGTAACAGCTTTTACCGATGGCAGAAAACTCATTCTTGCACCCAGGAGGTGTCTGGGAGCTGACAGCATCTGTGTCAGGTCAGGTATTTCACAGCTCTGTATGTTTCCTTTTTCTATATTGTAGTATTGCTCAGTGTTTTGAAAAATTCCAGCTACCTATTTCTTGACTAAAGGATTGATATATTAATGGTTAATAAAATCATAAAGGTCACAGAGAGGTAAAATAGTTTCCAACAGAAAGAATACATAGCACCAGATGATGGAGGTATAATGTTCATAACAAACTGATAGTAGTTGTTCTTTAACTTACACAGAGCTTTTAAGTAACCTCTACAACTCTTTGCTTTTTTTTTATACTTTGGACTTATGAAAACCAAATGGATAATTTCCTAAAATAAGGAATCTACAAGTTTTCTTCCTGTGCTGACTAACACATTGCTTCTGGCTCAAGTTTTCACTGAGCTGCAAATTGGAAAGTATTCATAAGGAATAGCAATGCCTGTTTTTTTCCTTTGTTCCCAAACTCCTGCCTAGCCGTCTTCTACAGACCACTGCTGGAGACCAAGTACAGGGATAAGCATGTTTTTGGCTGGATGCTCTTTTGCAGCAGTATTACAGCTGTAAGGCTCGGACTCACCAGGCTGTTGGCAGAGGGTTTGGCAAAGTCTACATCGGCATGTAATTCCATAAAGTAGGACAGGATCCCTAGACAGGAGCTGAGAACCCTACGTCTATGGTATACATTACTCAAGGTTTTTCTTTGAACTAGGTTTAATCTCATCTTCTGGACTGAATATCTCCTTCATGTGTGTGATCATGATGTATTTGACTCAGTAGTAGGGACTAGATTGTGGTTCGTGTACTCCTGAAGCAGAGCTTCCAGTTTGATTTCCTATCCAATTTCTGCTCACACAATCTATCCAGTGTGCTGAACCAATGCACAGAAAGTAGGCACAACAAGGCATTTGTTTCAAATTTACACTGATATTCTGAAACAAGATACTAATGTAGTTCAGATCTGCTTTGTCTCAGCTTCTTGCAGAAAGACTTTTCTTTCCATTTGTATAGCTGATAATGGCTTCTGTTTCAGAATTACTCTTATATGATATGTGGGGCTGACCTGATGGCACAGCCATACAAGTCCAGTAATTAGCTAATTAGCATTATTAATGTGTGTATTTAATAAGCATGCCTGCAGAAATAAGATAATTAGCTATGTTGGATATATTATAGAGCAAGTTTCTATCAAATGTTGCCAAAGTCTATCCTTTTTTTTGCGACATAAGAGATTTCACTATGACAAAATTCACTGAAGAGTCAAGAACAAATTCAACAACATGATGATGCATGTTTTCTGCCTGTATTTTTGAATTACATTTCTGTCACATAACAGAGAAATAACAGTGGTACAGGGACTGCAGACCAGATCTGCAGAAGCTCATTTGCATTTAGGTGGAACGATGCTCCTGTCCTGAGGCAGTGACAGAGGCCAAATCTTCAAGGAGGTACTGAAGTGGAGGAAAAAAGTATGAGGCCATGAACTCTGGGGAGACAGGGACCAGAGCAAATTTCCTTTGGCTTCTCTGAAGATAGAAGAGGTTGGGATTGCTATCAACATTGCAGAGCAGGCTGACTGTTTGGGGAAATGGACTGATAATCAACGCTTGTGGCATTGGGAAGAAGAATGTGGATGCCACTGCCACCTCTTTGAGGAGAAGAGCTGCTCAGTTATGTTTTGCCTCTGCCAGCAGCTCCTGGTGATTTTTTGGAGTCATTGAGGTTGCAGTATGAAACTGGTCTGTGGGCTCTCATCAAACTGCAAATAATGGCATCATGCCTATGTGATAGCAAAGAAGAGCCAAAAACTTCACATCAACTCCCATTCTTTTGTCATTTTGTCTCCCTACCTTTGTCCTTTTGAATGGAGGTTTTGAGGAATTTTAATTATGGGAATAGTCGTGTGCAGACATGCTGAGATTTTTAAAACCTGGAAGGAAACACCTGTGCTAATTACCTGAAATAATGGAAATTATTAGAAGCAAAGTATTTTGCATTTTTTCTATACTAAATCACCTAGCTGAAGCAATAGGTAATGATTTTCATCATCATTGTCCAAAAAAGACAATGTCATGGCAATTGTTGTCCCTCCATCAAAGAGAGCATAAATACCATCAGATTCAAGCCAGAAATAAGTATTTTCAGTTTGAAAAAAGAGTGTAAATACATGATTAAATTTCGGCCATTCAGATAAAAGTTCCATGTGCAGAAGGGATTTTATTTCTCTTTTTATGTTTAAAAATGATGTTATGTTTCCTTCTGAATTTTGAGAGAATCAGAGCTAATTTAAGGAGGACATATTTAGGGATTTCTGTGTGACCCATTGCTACTGCTTGAAATCTTTGGGAGTGTATTATAATTTATTTTATGTCATCTTAGATTGTTAGGGTACAAAAAAAGGAAATTCTGACTCTTGGTAATTGGTTTTGGTTGTGGTGTTTTGTTTTGTTTTTTTTTTTTTTTTGTAATACAGTAAAATACTGCTAAATTAAACATAGAGCTAACCATGTGAGATGATAAATCTCACAAATGACATCAAAAGACTTTCTGCAAAATACTTTATTATCAAGGTGAATGAAAACCTTCAACACCTAATGAAGCCAGTGAGAGCTGAGAGTTTCCTCTGAAGATATATCTGGTAAATTATGAGTTTCCTGTGGAAAATGCATCCTACTGTAAGTCTATGCTACATCCTTTTTAATGGTTGGTCAAAGACCTAGATCTGACCTTAGATTTAATCAAGGTAGGTGTTTGGGTGTTAATCCATGATTTACAGAATGTTTATGTTCAGATTAAAGGGAACATTCTTCAGTTTTAGGGCCTTCAGTTGGATGATGTGAATAAGATTCTTCAGGTACAAAACATTTCTTTTTATGTAGTAAATCCTCCTGTCCTTTATTCAACTGCACAGGCAGAATTTGCAACAACATCCAGGATGTAGTACTAGAATAATTGTGGGGTTTCTTTAAATTCAAAACCGACCCATATCACTGGCTGAGTCTAAATAATACCTTGTTCCTAAAAGCTTTTCCACATTAGACTATTACACTCTAATGATTATAGCTGTACTTTACATACAAATACTGTCATAATGTAGTGGTAAAAGAATAAGTCATGCATATATAAGTTTGAGCTAATTCTAACTTTGGAAAAATAACCATTTACGAGTTTATTACCTCATTTGGTGCAAGAAAGATTCTTCTTTTGCAGTAATGCTCCTTTGAATGATGTAAGATAACACCCATACACTCTGTCGGACAAACCCACACTGGGGAGTTGGTGTGTGCTTCTGTATGGATTGTGCCCATATAGTAATCTCTTACTTTTACAATATATGATAATCAGGTGAACATTTCATGCACAATATTATTGTGGAAGTATCTGTGTAATGGCACAGAATGAGATACTTTTGTTTAAATAGGTAATTTTTTGCTTGTTACTGGAATTCACATTGCTTTTAGTGTGGTCACACATTTTGGGAAAGTATTTCTGGATGTTTGAGCATGACAGAAACTTTGCAACTTTTTGAGGTAAGTATTGTTCTGCTAGGAATTAAATTCTTTTCCATCAGCATTTAAATTATAAAAGATAGGAAAACAACAGAAATTCTAGTCCTTACTGAAGCTGTAACTGCTGTTTCATGGAAGAATGGATTTAAATATTTAATGCTAATAAATTCTGTGTTTCTTTCCTAAAAAGGGCATATTTAATCTGAGCCTGAGGAGAATTTTTAGAAAAATACCAAGACGAACTTGAAAAATTAATGTTAGAGCAGGGCTTTTAGGAAAAAGGGAGGCAAATGTTTTTTAGAAGTTATTAGAACTGTCTTTTTGCCTGACTTTTTTTCTTTCAGTGAAAATAGTGATTGTATTGGACATGCTTCTGACTGTGTCATGAAAGAGATGAATTTGAGAAATATGGGAATCAATTTGGCTGAACTAGAGGTGTTGAAATGGCTCCCAAGTCTATTAAAACTTTCACACATCCACATTTCCAAACTAATAGTTGACATCACCTGTCCCATCCCAATAGAGCCTGTCAAGAGGAATGAGAACTGGTGTAATATGACAGCTGCTTTTAAGTAAGTGAGAAAAAGTGCTGCTTCTGCTACTCCCCTTGATTGTAGAACATGGGACACAATAGGCTGGATGAAGTACAAGACAGGGCCTTGTCTGAAGAGAAATAATTAAGGAGGCAGGAATGAACTGGCTGCAGGCATTGCACATTTAGTGATCTAGGAAAGAACTGGCAACATGATAGTGGTGGCTAGGAAGGAAAAAAAGAATGAAAGAGGAAAACAGTGTGTAAAAGATGCAAAGGGAGAGTGGTAAAGATACACAAATACCCTCAGGGTGCCACCTCCGATTAATAAGAATCACATTGCTGGGAGCTGAGAGGATACATGCAGTGATATGTATCAATGTGTGCTATATACATTCCTTTCTATGGTATTCTTGCAGTTTTTGGTCCTAGCTGTTGTTAGAATAGGGAATAGAAATAGATGGTTTCATGTGGTGACCCAGGAAGGGCATTCTTTTATTCTATGTTTTGCCATAGTAGTGAGGAAACCGAAATCTGAAAACAAACAAACAAAAAAAAGGAGACAGTCTTATCATGAGCAAACTGCATCCTTAAAATTCAATTTCACGTTTGCTGCCTGAGGATGTGATTTGGAAACTGGCCAAAGAAATAGGAATCTCTTTCTGCCAAGTCTGAGTTTAGCTCTGGTCTAGCCTCAGGCAAATTATATCATTTTGCTACATGAATGACAAATACAGAACCAAAAATACAGACCAGTCTCACCCAAGATACTGAGGGGGTGCTTATATCAATGGTTATGTGAAGTGTATGTTGTGTGCTGTATAAAAATTATTACCATGTTCCATTACTCTCAGTTGAACTCCTTATAAAACTATAATACACTGGTGGGAAGGCCTCTGGGAGCCTGCTGTTAAGGTCTGCCTGTCACCAAAATGAAAGCAAGGTACCATTGTGTCAAGTGGAGTTCAACTGTCTGCATTTGTACTGTCAATCATACATTCATCAAATGGAGTTTTTTCTTGGCCTTAGTTAAAAAGTTTTCTGGAGTTCATTTCTCTTTTCTGTCAGACCAAATAACATTGAAGATAAAGAATTTAAAATTAATTTCATTGAGAGGATGTATGTCTATTCTTACATTGTCTTTTACAAATATCTTTACGTTCAGGTACCTTTATGTTCAGGCATCTTTATGTACAGGCATAGTTATGTTCTTGCATTTGTAAATAATGTAAATTATTTAATGTATAGAAAATTTACATGTACTTATGATTTTTTTTAAGCAAAGAAGAATATAAATTTCACGTACATGTACACATACACACACAAACACATGCTAATAAACGTTTGTGTTCATTTGTGAAAGAATGTAAATGTTTCTGACCTCTATCACCTTGTGGTACCCTACTAAGTTACTGCTCTGGGTAGTTGCTGCATTTGGGGAGGAAGAGCCCCAGGCACCAGTGAATGCTGGAGCTCACTTCCTGGAATGCAGCTTTGCATGAAAGGACCTGGGAGTCCTGGCTGACACCAACCCGGAACCGAGCCAGCAACATGTCCTGGCATCAAAGAAGGCATCTTCCATTCTGTGCTGTGTCAGGAGTGTGGCCAGCAGGAGGAGGCTGCTGATCCTTCCCCTCTGTTCAGCATTGGTGAGGTCACACCTGGAGTTCTGGGTCCAGTTCTGAGCTTCCCAGTACAAAGCAGACATGGACATGCTGGAAAGAATTTGTGGAGGGCCATGAAGATGATTAGGGGACTGGAGTATCTCATAGAAGGAAAGGCTGCAAGAGCTGTGACCATTCAACCTGGAGAAGAGAAGGTTTAGGGGGAAATATTTTTAGAAATATCTGAAGAGAGAGTGCAAGGAGGATGGAGCCAGGATCCTTTCAGTGAGTGCTCAGTGACAGGACCAGGGCCACAAACAGGAACACAAGGGCTTCTTTCTGGACAGTAACCACTTTTACACCGTGAGAGTGACCAAGCACTGCACAGGTTGCCCAGCACACTTGTGGAGTCTCCATCCTTGGAGAAATTGGAAAGCCATCTGAACATGATCTTGGGCAAACAGCTCATCAGTCTTCCCAGTCATAGTAAAGCGTGCTTAATCAGTGAAAAAGAAGAGCCTATGAATAAGTTGGCTTTTATTATTTGAAACATAGATCATATTTCTTCTTCTAAAGGAAGATATGCATACACTCATGGCTTCTCTCATTACTGTGGGACACAAGAATGTAAAGGAAATAACTTACAGTAGTTTACTGCAATAAAGACAGCCTCCTGATTTTTATAAGGCTAAATTGGCAATTTTCTACGGTGGAAAAGAAGAAATGAAATTTCTGTAAGCTTAATTCAAGGAACTGAAAAGAATGCAAATCATAAAAACAAATTTATTTTTGAACAGGTATAAAAATTCTATAGATGATTTTACATTTAAGGAGAATGAACCAATCTGAGGACTCCTCATTAACTTTCAAGGACCATTTGGCAGGTAATGGAATTCATCCTCTAAAACATTTATTCTTTTTGTCTAACAGACACACATGCCTATCTCTGAATGACACAATTCGCTGTAGGAGGAAAAAGCTGTTTCTTTTGCATAGAAGCCAGGAGGAAAGCAGCAGAGAAATAAGACAGGGAGAGGAATAAAGTTGAGGCTAGAGAGTGAATATATAGAGTAAGCAGAAAAGAAAAAAGCTAAATCCATTTGCCACAAAGAACAAGGAAAATTAAAAACTACTGGAGGCTTACACTTTTTCCCACTTTGTGGGAAAAAACTCAATAAGATGCAATTCCAAATTTACAGACTTGCCTTAAAAAAGATGCATCTTTCGTTTTATTGGAAATCCTGTAGTGATATTTAGTTGGATTGGGTTTTTGGTTTGTTTGTTTTTTGGTTGGTTTTTTGTTTGTTTGTTGATTGGTTTGGGTTGGGTTGGTTTGGGGATTTTTTTGTTTGTTTTTGTGGGTTTTTTTAGGGGGGATTTGTTTGGGTTTTTTGTATTTTGTTTTGGGCTTTTTGGTTGGTTTGTTTTTCAGTTTTTTTGTGTGGACCTGTGGAAGACTTGATACTGGTTTGTGTCTCTCATCTATCTCCCTCTGCCCTACAAAGGCTTTGCACCCTTTTGCTGTGGAAAGGACACACCTATCAGTCTGTGATTTACTAAAGCAGACACTGCAATTATTGGGAGACTTTTCAGTGGAAAGCAATGAATGCTGCCATTCATATTTTGAAAGTATAAATGAAGCAAAATTTGAAACCAGACTTGAGAATTGAAATCTATACAGTAACAAAATTTATACTTTGAAATATAGGAACATAAGAGTCTTGGGTTCTTTTTTGTAGATAAATTCAAAATTCTTCATTTATCAACATAAAGTTGCAGAAAAGTTTTTTAGGGCTTTTTTTGTTTGTCTGGTTGGTTTTGTTTTGTTTTGTTTGTTTGTTTGTTTGAGGGTTTTTGTTTGGGTTTTTTTGTTTGTTTTGTTTTGGTTTTGTGTTTTTAATATACACAACATTGTTGATTACTTGGAAACACATGTCCCATAATGTTTTACTCAATGAAAAGCTATACAGTGGTTTAGTTTCTCCTGTATTTTCTCTAATGCCCCATATTTCACCAACTCCTTGCACTGGACAGTGCACTTTAGTTTCAACACACATTGAGAAGAAAATAGGAAGGAGTGTATGTCTAACTCTGAGATGTTATGAAACTGTACTGTGTATTCAGAGGACGGGTATACATCGCATGTCTTCGATTTTCTGTTAGCACCTGTTCAAGAAGTATAATTTCTATATATTGACATTATTTTCTGTCATCACCCATGCATACCAGCCTACAGCTAGAGATTGAAATTTGTAGAACAATCAACAGAGATGGAAATTGGTCATCTTGTGAATTTATTCCTATTGCAATATATTTACACTGCAGGTATGGAAAGTGGAAATGAGTCAGTCAGTCTCCAAACACAGTGAGTGCTCTCAAGTACCTGCACTTGCCTTCAAATTTTCCTTTCTAGATTCTATTTCCTTGGATAATTGACCTAAAGTGTCCTAGTTTCTCTTAATGAAGGAACTAAAACCACAGGCTACTCTTCCTGTTCATACACATGTCTCAGTTTGCCTTCTTGCCTCCTCCTCTCCCTCCAGACACCTCTTCCTTTGTAGGTAGTTTCCCCATGTGCCAAAGGAGATCAGCAGAGGAGGAGCATCAGCAGCACTGAATAATCATTTCCTTGGCCTTTTGCCTGTCTCTAAAACAGTTCATGGTCTTAAGTTGCAGGATGAACTATATAATTGACACGTTCTTTGGAGAAGGCAAATATTCAACCTACAGCACATACTGCCTAGGGAGTTGCACTGAAGTGCAAATATGATCTTGGAATGATGCAGCTTTGACAGGTTTAAGTAAATGTGGATATTGTCTCTGATATTTTCTGTAAACTGCCTTTCCTCTCTAGAAAGAGAAAGGAACAGATTATTTGGTATTGTAACTCACCCTAATAAAGGTGTTATCTGACTGGGAAAAATGGAGGAAAGGTGATTTAAGCCTTGTCTCTATCTTTGTGTGCTGCATAAAGGAGCCCAAGGAAATAATTTACAAAGTAGAAATTAAAGACCTATTATGGTCTATTATGGTTTAGCAAGAATGTACCGTTCTGTGTAACTATCTCTCTTCATGCTGCCTCCTGAACACTTCAGTTAACCACTGGAAAACTATTTAAAATTAAATAACTTGCCATATGCCACAAATAAAGTACAGTAGTATCCTGTATTTAGAAAGGAACTCAAAAAGTTTTTTATTTCATCTTCATGCTTTCACATAGAAATAAAGACAGGCTATTTCTCTTGTTAATTCTAAAGAAACTGTTTGAAGACAAGGGTAAACTCAGAACCTCATTATTTAGTCCAAGTGTATCAAATACACAGAGTAGTCACCAGAAAAAAAAAATTGTTGAATGGATTAGAGATGGGAGTTCTAATTTGGTTTTTTTATTAAGACTTGCTACAACTTATATTTTAACAAAGTCATGGGAATATGACTGAATGAAAGTAGAACATACTGTTCCATTTAAGTAAAAATAATTCAACTAATTAATGTTTATGAACTTTGAAGGTTTATTTAATATACTGACATAAGTATTGTATGATACAGAATTCTGCGTCTTTAAAAATCCCTTCAAATACTTGCTGGACTCTCAGAGAATAAGATTTGCATGATGAATGCAGAGTGTACATTTGAATTGCAGTAACATCCTAATACCTCATTTCTGGTAGAGTAAATGATGGTTAAATCACATAAATAATGTGTATCCAGGCAGTGTTCTAGCAAACATGAATTCCATGGTAATAAACAGTCACGGTACCTCACAAGAAATAGGCAATGGTTTACTTTGGGACTTCTGTATTTCTATGTCATTGCTTTTGATTCCCTTAGGAGTTCAAAATTTATGCAAAGAGTAACATTCTTCTTTTCATGGTTTCTCTTGACCCTCTTATAAATTTTGTAGTTGTACAATTTCAAAAATTTATTGGTTCTGAAAGTTTTGGTCTACTTTAGTAAAAGCTAAATGAGCCCAGCCCAGTTTGTATAAGCCTCATAAACTTATATGATCCTTTCACCAAATGCTTTTGTGACTCCGCATTTATTCAGTGCTGGTACAAGCAGTGTCATTTAAGAGCCTTATAGTTCCTGGCCCACTCAGTCTGATATATGTTTAAAACTAGGTTGATGGGATTTAATGCTTTAACTTATCCAATGTATATTTTTATTGCAGTTGGAAATGGATGTGTTGACACTTCCACGAGCAAATTCTTTCTCACAGAAGGCTATTTTGTTTTTGACTTTAAGAAAATTAGAAACAAAATACATGAATTCTATTTTTTAGTACTTTTAACATACAATTTTATTTTTTTCAGCCTCAGTCTACATGTTTCACAGAGCATTGACTTTTATAATAAATTAAGGCCCAATCCCAAATCTGTTGAAAATTTCTTGTATGCTTCTTCTTATATGGATGTTGTATGAGGATTCTGACATGTATAGATCCAGATGTGCAAGTAGATGTATTTGCTTAGATTTTGTGGAGAAATTTATGATATTACTCATCACAATATGAGCTTTTTAGTAACTATGCATTGTCTTCTTTCAGTCTGGCAGACTGCATAAGGGGCAGATGATAGGAATGAAGAAACACATTTTGTAGTGGTATTTCTGTCTTGGTAACAGGCAAAATTGCCTGCACAGTGCAGGTGTGTTACTTCTTATATTGTATATTAACAAAAGCAGAGAAATGCTTTCAATTAACTACTTTTTGTTTTCCTGGTGACACAGATGCTGAGTGCAGACATGGCAGATGCATCAGGGACATAGAGAAATTAAATGGGTCAAGGTGGGTTCATCATATGTAGCTGGTACCATCCTCAGCTGTCCTAGTGTCTCATGCTGTTTCCTGTCTGCCTCTGCTTCAGTGGTTATTCTGCCTCTTGATGCTTTTAATGGCTTGTTGTCATGAGTTGATAGTTGCTAATGAGACTGCAGGAATGATGATACACATTTTGAACAGCAGGATACCAGGAGAGGAAGAGTTAAGGCTTTCAAAACCAGAAGGTTGTTAAATTAAAACCTATCATTTGCTATGATTTTAGGTAAAAATTTAAGCATACATGAAAAGATCTATCAGTTTCATATATTATAAGAAGAGTGAGGCAGGTAGAATTATCTGTGTGCCTTCACTAATTGTTCAGTGTGAAAGTATTCTCCTATGCAAAGATATATATTGATTGAATTTTTTTTCTTTTATTTTTTTTTCCAGAGATATGGGAGTTGGTTAGTTTCCTGGTGTTGTGTTTTTTTTATCTTTGTTTGGTTTTGCTTTTTTGCTTTTTTTTTTCTTTATTTTTTTAACTTGGGACATCCAATTCACATATGATAAAGAAATAGATGTATGAATACAATCATGCTTATTAGATATTTTCAGAATTATGGGACTATAAAATAACCTAAACTACTTGCTATGAATTTTTATCTTAAATTAGTGTGTAGTGTCTTTATTCAAGGAAGAGGGGTGGCTGAATACATGGTTCATTTTTTCGCTGGCATACTGAGCTTTTGGATGCAAATTGAATTACATATTCATTGCAATATTTTTCCATTGCTTTCTGAGCAATTTTGTTCTTGATCAAGATTTTATGAAACCGTGTATTATCTTTATCAACATCCTAGGAAATGCTGACATTTGTTCCCTCCCAGATGGAGGTTTCAATATCTATCTAATTGATTTATGAATTATCAACCCTCTTGTGGATAGATTATCTTCAGTGTTGCCCTCAGCTCCAAGTTCTGATGAGAATGTTTTTTAGTGTTTTTACCATAAATGACTTTATTGTTATGGCACTTTTGTATATGCACTCTTGTGCATTATTAAAGGGGGAGAAATAACTGCATGAAGTTTCATAAATAACCAACCATCATATACAAATTGAACTGATGGATATTGTTATACTGCATGTGTAAACAAGGTGTATGAGCAACCCTGCTGATGATCAACAGGAAAAGAGCTTCAAACCTCTGGTTGTGATAACTACTGCTATTCAATTTTTCCTTCAAACCTGGTAGAGTGCTTGTGTGTCCTGGTGCTTTGTGATGGTTCATGCTTTCTTAATTTATGGAGATGTCAGCAAAACTGGCCAGACTGCTCCTCTGTCTGTTGTTTAAAGAAGGAGATTTTTTTCTTTGCTCCAAAAAGTGAAAGAATGGGAAGGTGAGGGCACATCTGTGTTCCATGAATATAACAGTATAGTTAGACCATAATGTCTTGGCGTGTGGTACATATTGCACTTATATAGCAGTAATGAAGAACAAAAGCTGAAAATCTGGTATTTCTTTTGTCCTGGTTGTATTGTTTTCCCAGCAGTAATTAGGTAGGATTGTGTTTGCTTTTCAGTGCCTGCATTATCATACTTATTGCTAATAAATATTTCTTTTGTTTCTTTACTTACTACTCCTAGAAACTTGTATTTTCTGCTCTCTCTTTAACCTATGTTGTCTCTTCTAGGAACATCACAGAAAAACTCCCCAGATTACAGTTTCCTTTACGCTTTTCAAAGGTTACAATTCAGCTGTCATTCTTTGCCCATTCTTCTAGTGTCTTTAAATTCAAATTCTCTGAATCTGCCATGGATGTGACAGGGTCTGAATTATGATGCAATAGAACACTTATTCTTATGAAGTATATGGCTAGAAGTCAAGTACCATTAAAGGCAAAAATGAGAGAACTGTTGTGCCATAAGTCACTCAATAATATATTATGAGATTCTAAGTTGACCTGGTGCAATTCTTTGTTAAAAAACAACAAAAAACCCCAGCAACAACAACAAAATCAAAGCATAAAGAAAGTTCAGGAATAATTTATTTTAAATTATTTTGAAATTTATTTCTTGAATTAGAACTAAATGGACTAAAATTATGATAGATATGTTCTAAATTTTAAGTTAACACAAAAAAGTTTACAATAGATTTAGTTGAAAAGGAGTATAGCTGTGCATTTTAAAGCTAATAGAATCACTGCGTTGTGCAGGATGAGTGTCATAGAATGATTTGAGTTGGAAGGCACCTTAAAGATCATCCAGTTTAATTTCTCCTGGCATGGGAACATCTTCCACTAAAGCAGGCTGCTTAGACAAAATTCCATCTAACCTGACCTTGAACACTTTCAAGGCTGAGGCATCCACGGCCTCTCTGGAAAACCTGTTCCATTGCCTCACCACTCTCACAGTAGAGATTATCTTCCTTATATCTAATCCACACCTATCCCTCTTTCAGTTTGAAGCCATTCCTTATTTTCCTATCCCTACATTCCAGTATAAAAAGTCCCTCTCTAGCTTTCTTGAAGGCCTTCTTTAGGTGCTAGTAGGCTGCTACAAGGTCTTCACAAAGCCTTCCCTAAATTCTTTCAAAATCGCTCCATTTAATCTCACAAGCAGAAATATATGAGGATTGTGAGCATCTAATCGGATATAAGTAGTAAAGACGATAGATTCTGCAGTCTTTTGTTGCAATTTCTTCTTGCAGTGGCTGTTTAGAAGTTGATCAAAGTAACTTTACAATATAGAAGTGTGTGTTAATTTTCTATTAGTAAAAGCATTATTATAAAGAAAAATATTTAGAGCTGTGCAAGAGATAAACCAAGGTGTGTTTTTCAGTTCTCAAATGCTTTGCGCTTAAATCTTAGAATTTGGACCCTTTTTATGTGTGATCCACACATGTGTGAAACCAAAAGGTGTTATGCTGCTCTTAGAATGGAAGCACTTATATTCACAGTGAATGTGTTCCAGATGCAGAAATTCAGTATATGGTGGAAACATGATTAATAGTCAAGGAAGAGTTTATTCATCTGAAATAGAGAAATCTTTATTTTCACCTCTTTTGCTTTATCTCAGGAGAAGAAGTAGTCAAAGTTTATGAAACTCCCTTTGGAGGTGTGATACCCAAGACTCATTTTCATGAAGGTGCTTCCTTAATTTTAAATATTAAAGTTCTGTTTAAGTAGTATCCTTCCCCTTCTGACATTTGTATTTAGATTAAAATGGTTCCAAAGCTTGCCTAACAGCTTGCCAAATGTTCACACCGTAGAAGTAAGGGAAAATTGTCACATTACACCTAGTTGTTCTGGTTTTACCTGCCAGCCTGTGACAAGGTCAAAGCACAGCACAAAGATCTGAGTTACAGTTAGAAACAATATGTAATATATTTCTCAATAAAGTTGCCTGGATTTGAAACAAATGGAGAAAATAGGGTTTTTTTTCGTAGTTTTGGCAAAGTAGACAATGGTAATTGCATTGGAGTCAGATTCTGAGAGATACCATACACTTAGTATGCCAAGATAATTCAATGTGCTTTGGAAATTTTTCAGATGTTTTTCATGTCTTTCCTCTTATGGATTTATTTGCTGGTCAATAGGTTTTATCCAATTACTGAGAGTGAAGATATAATTTGGTGTGGTGGGCTTTTAAATTTTACAGTTCCACAGCTATCATCACTACTAATTTCTATAAACATTCCTTCAATGCTGCAGATACAACACATATATTGGGCTCTTTCTTCTTTTTTTCTTTCTGTTTACTTTTTACTCTGGGCTTCTGAACACTCATTTTCATTGTGGAAAGGTATTGTGTTGGTAGACCTGGTATACTACTCCTTTTATGTGAATAAATGCAATTGCATATAGATATCAGAACTGAGCTTCAGGAAAAAAAAAAAGCAAAGCTGGCGGTAGGCAAAAGTACCCAGAAGCTTAAAAATAGAGGTGGATTTTTAATGGAATTTTGAAATGGACTTATTTAGTTCAGGTCTTGGTTTTGAGATATTTAAAGAGAGTTACACAACTGACCTATTAGATTAGTTATTTATAACATCTTCAAATTATATTTTGCCACGTGTGAATTTTCAGCTGTCTTTTTAAAAGAATTAACTTTGCAGTATGCTTGTTTTTTACTGTGGCACTGATATTCTCTTTTTTTGTTCACCAGCCCTCCTTTCTGGATTCAGGAACTTGTCCTGAAGTCCCTACCCGAATTTAATATCATTGGAATACCTGGTGGTTTTGGTTCCTTGTTAGAGAGCTATTGACAGCAAACCAGACAATAGATGTGTGTACATACAGAAAGTAGGTCTGTGTAAGATCCGTGTCCTTAGACACTGGGTTAGAGAACAAAGACCTCATCAGAGATTGCAATTCTCTCATGGTTGCTCTTACCCTTTAGAGAAATAACCAGCTGGCTGACAGTTCAGATGGACACAAAGCACATTCAGTTCTGATCTGTGCATGGGCAAATTTGAGTGGTGGGATGTGTGTTGGCTTGGCTGTGTCAAGGGATAAATGAGGTATGTTTTTGATTCCTGCCTGTTGAAATACAGCCCTGGTCCTATAAGCTCAGCTTGTAAGAAGACCACATCATGGAGATATTCATTAGGGATATTTTCTCCCTCTTTATCTCTCCCTCTCTCTCTCTCCCTCCTTAGGGTGCTCAATAAGGAATTGTTTGGCAATAAAAGCAGGCTGTTTGTGAATAAGATACCTGAATAATGATATTGAAGTTGTTATTTTTATGCAAATATGGCTATTATGATGAGAATAAACATACAAATTAATGAAGCCTGATATAGGAGTAAGAATTAGTTAATCCAGCAAAAGCTGCAAACAGTATTTTAATCTTTCAAAGGAATTGCAGGTAATTTTTTAAATTGTTTTCTCTATCTTCTTACTATGTCACATTTCTTCACACTCTTTAGAGAACAATTTGGCTCTTAATGTCCAGTTGAGGAAGCATAGAATAAAACAATTCAGTAAAATCCAAGTGTCTTACAGTCTATATAAACTAACTAAAATTGTGATTTTAATAAATCATGGTACATCAGTCAGCTCCAGATTTAATCTTGTAGCTTTTAACAGTAGTTGCCTGTGATAAAACTTACTGTCTGTGGCCTAAGCCAAATTGGAAGAACTCATTTATCTGTTTCTTCAATAGAGATTCCTCAGTGTGAGCCTTCTGTTCCTTGCAAGGTGATAAAGGGTTCCCTTGAGAAACATGCAAAATTTATCTACCAATAGAGTTAGTGAGAATGTTGCTTTTAACAACTGAGGAAATAATACCAAGAGCATCTGTTCTGATTTCAGCTAGAGTACAATTAATTTCTTTTCAATTACTGTTATGGTGCTGCTTTTTGGATTTGGAATGAGAACGGTCTTGATAGCACAGTGATGTTTTGGGTTGTTTGCTGTTGTGTTTATCAGAAGTCTAAGACTCCTTTTCTGTCTCATATTCTGCCAGTGAGGAGATTTACCAAACAAAAAGCAAACTGTGAGGGAGCATAGCCAGGACAGGTGAACCAAATGGACCAAAAGGATATTCCACACCACAGAATGTCATACCCTATGAAGTATATAGTATATAAACTAGGGGGAGTTACCTGGAAGGATGGCCAGTCTGGGTTCAGGATCTGGCATCAGTCATTGGGTGGCCAGGTGGTGAGCAATTGCATTGTGCACCACTTGGTTGTTTTTGTGTGGGGTTTTTTGATGTTTTTGTGGTGTTTCTTTTGTTGTTTGTTTGTTTGTTTGTTTGTTTTGTGTTTTTTGCTGTTTGTTTGTTTGTTTGTTTTTGTTTGGTTTTTGTTTTGTTTTGTTTTGTTTTTTGGTTGGTTGTTTTTGGTTGGTTGTTTTGGGTTTTTTTGTTCTTGTTTTTATTTTTTAATTATCATTATTAGTATTATTTTACCATTGTTATTGTATTTTACTTTGTTTTCAATTATTAAACTGTTTTTGTCTCAACATACAAGTTTTACTTTAATTCTACTCTCTATTCCACCAGGGTTGATAAGAGGGAGGTTGAGCAAATGGCTGTGTGATGTTTCATCTCCAGCTGGGCTTAAAACCATGATGACATCTTAACTTCCTTCATTGAATTCTATTTTATAGGTTTCTGATCATTCTAGTTTGTTTTTTTTTTTTTTCAATTTCAAAAGAATCTAAGAAGATAAAAAAAGTCTGCCTGTACTTAACCCAGTGTTAAATTTTCAGGGATTTCTTCTCTGCTGCTCTTTATTGGAGCCCCTTGTAAAGGTAAAATCACTTGAGAAGTATATATGAAGATGGCAATATTAATGGTGTGCTGCTCTTGAGATATCTGTTGCTACAACTGTGTGCTAGTCCACTTGCCTCTCATTTAATCTACATTTTCTTGGCTGCCCAGAAAGGAGGATGATGATTATTCAGTATTCTTTGCTGGAAAAATCAAATCAGTATTTAAAATATATTAGTCTTGAACTCATTACAAGGGTTGAATGATGTAGTCTAGCAATTAGTTAAATTTTTTTTAAAAGAAGCAAAATATTTATTATGTTAACTGGTTGTAGTTAACTGTGTAACATACCATACATATACTCTTTATAATGAATTTTTATTTATGTTCTGACAAGGACTTCTGCTGGAACAGATTTTATTTAGTTCTTCCTTTCTTACTTAGAAAAAGTATGAATCTTTTGAATGTTAAAATGCTATTATTGAATGGTAAGGATACCCTGCTTTGGCTGTCTAGAATAGGAGATAATGATGGCAGACACTCAAGATGTTTTAGAAAATATTGGTACTTTCAGCCTAACTTTAAAGTACATCTCTGATTCAAAAACTGATTCTAAAATATCCCTGTTTTTCTTACCAGATTGGGTATGTGTGCACGTGCACGCATGCTTTGTGTTAAGAGCTTTATCTGTTTCTTTGGTATTGCTTTTTTTCTTCAGCTGTAGATTAGGGATATTTAAGTATAATATTGTTGAGTTTGAAAAATGGGTAGATATTGTAGTTAGAAATTGTATTAAATATATTAATTTCCATGTCCCTTTGTTTAATGACTATTTTCATATCTGAATTGATGTGATAAGATCTATCAGAGGAAAAAACATCAACTTCTTTTAGTCAAGCAGGGTTCATAATGACCTTTGCTGCAGTGGTTCTGCAGAGGTCAAATGGTAGCACAGTGACACCACATTTCATTACTCAAAGTTCTTGCTGAGAGGCTCAATGTCAGGCAGTTCTGGTTGCTTGAATACTTTTCCTAGATGGATCACTGTGCTGCCAGAAAATTGGTACACTTTCTTGTTTCTAAGTGTAGCAGACATGCATTTCCAATAGATATGAGGAACACTGGGTGAGAACCTGACTGATCACATTTGAGACCAATGGGTTAAAACAGACATAGGTATTAAGCTGAGCAGGAGAAGGTAAAGGCAGTGCTGGTATGGAAGGATGTGAGAAAAACCTATCTTGCATCTAGTGAATTAAAGATGGAGAAAATGTATGCTGAATATCCTGAACTGGTCATGCACCAACTACTGAGGAAGAAAAATTCCTTAGGTAAAATAACAAACTTAGGAGATAAATAGATATAACATAAACATTAATACATCTTTAAGTTGAAAACTGGAGAAGAAATATGATGGCAAAACAAAAATAATAATTGTGGGAAAATGAATTAGACATGAATATCTGACATGATTTCTAAAACTTCATTGAAATGGGCTCTGGTATGCCTTTCCATTTTGACTGCAAATATCTGCTTTGTTGAGCAGCTCTTCTGTGTCTCTCTAAAACTCATACAGAATATATAGAATTTATACAGAAGTCATACAGAAAATAACACATGGGATACTGGACTCCCTGGAGGCTCTGCAAGCATTAGTGTGAACAGAATCTCAATGACATACACACATCCAGTAATGAATTGTTTGCATCTCATATCTTGCTTTGCAATAACTTATATATGACACCTAGAAACAAATTTAGGAATAAATAACAAATAGCATGAAAAAATCACTACAAAGGAGCAAAATGTCATGGAAAGAATATTCAGCTAAATGAATGAATAAGCAAAATATTTTGCTGGTGAGCGAAAGACTTTGATTATGAAGTCACAAAGTTTTAAAGGAGACCTGTTCCATTGCTTAGGCAGTGGTTAATTGGTTTTTCTCGAAGCAACAAATTTACAGCCTGGATTTATTGGAGCATTGATGTGGCTTCCTGCAAAGGAAGTTTATCTTAGGTGAGATAAATGACATAGACCAAAAATGGACTCCTTCTAAATGTAGTGTTCCAGTAATTTAAAAATGATTGTGTATTTTGCCATGTGGGAACAAGCAGGGGCTGTTGTGAGGATTATGGATTGCTGCAGGAGTGAGTTCTTCCTAAACAATTGCATCAGTGAAAAAAAAAAAAAAAGAGAGAAATCAATCAAATATGTTGAGAATTTGTAAAGAAAAATACCATCTCTTATTCAAAATATTAGCAAGTTCTGTCACCTTGAAAGATGGCACCTGCACACACAGGTATTGCTTTTCATGCTGAGCATTTGGTGTGATATGTCTCTCCGGTCATAGTACTACTCAGCAGAGATATTGATGTCATATAGTACTGAACTGTTAACTATTCCTAAATGCTTTCTGTCACAAGTGCTTTCCTTTACCTCCTTATAGGCATGAAAAGCCAAAAGTAAAAACTAGATTTTTTTCCCCTGCTTATAGAGACTTTCACTTAGATTTTTCTGTCTGAATACTTAGTTCTCATTCTGTCTACCAATTGCAACCATTTACTTTACTTACTGGGAGATTAGATGCCTGAAAGCATAGATCAGATAAGAAATTATTTCATTTCAAAGTCAAACTATTCCTTTTTGGGTTTCATACTCTTCTGTTATCTTAGACTCTTTCCTTTTGCGTAGAAATCCATCTACTTTGTTCTTAATTTCATCTTTTATAGACTTCCCAATATCTTCTTTTTCACTCCTTGTATCTCCTGGTAGCATCTATTTTTTTTTGACTGATTTGTGATATCCTAACAAGGTTGAGTATTATTTTCCAAGTGAAGAGCTTTATTCAGTGAAAAATGCAGCTTTAATAAATTCAAAACTTTTGATATGGTTGTAAATTTGGGTGAATACTTTGGGACCTTTAATTTAAAAAATGATTCCACAATATCATTTGTTGAAATATATCCAAATTATTTCTCTGGATTCACTGGGGAGATAGCAGCAGTTTTAAAAACATTTGGAAGAGCTATCTGATCCTTTTCAGAAGCTTCTTTTAGTCACCGAATTTACTCATTCTTCCAGGTCTAAGAAGATTGATAAAAAATTAAGAAAGAGAATTTTGAATGGATTTTTCCTGTTCTTTCCTGCTGAAGTTGTTCTGTGTTAATAATTGTATTCTTATACTTCAGGGTATAGCAACAGAATGGTTGTCTGTGAGATCAGGAACACCCAAGTTCTGGACCCAGTTTAGATGACAAAAAGTGAAACTGTTTAAAATGGAAACAAATTTGCACCATAAGAACTGACATTTCAAAGTTTGGGGAAAAACTCTGAAGGTGCACAGTGGGAATTTGTAGCCCACTCTCCAGAGGAATCATCTTAGCAGATGCTCATAAAGTAGAGAGAACATTATAACTCTCCTCTCTGGAAGTTTTAGATGTGGCTCTTGGGTGTGCAGATGTATCTCTTTGTATATCATCTAGTACTCCAATCAGAATACTTGAAAATGTGATGAAATAATTTATCACTAAACTTATAGAAACTTATGGCTTCAAATGCAAAGTTTTATATCAAATCATACTTTCAGCTGTGCCTGAAAGACATTTTCAGTACTTTGGCCATTAAATAGTAGAAATCAGTCATCCATTGAGCACAATCTAGACCCAAAAGATCGGATCTGTCATCGTCTTTGTCAAATTCTTCAGATGATTATGGCAGCACCAGCTCTGTTGCCTTCATTAGAGCTTTAGCCATGTATTATATTAAATTCGGGTGTCTGGAAAGAAAATTCATCTCCTTTAACAACAGCGGTTGGTTGGAAATTGACTTTTAAATCTCTACCTGCATCTCATCTCTTGGCTGAGAGATCCCATGGTGCATGCAGGAAATATAACGAGATAATTTGTTTAGTGGCTAATTTCTTATTTTTCAGAGGGAACAGCTTTGGAAAGCTTGTTGTTATTGCTATGAAGATAAGCTACAATATTCTCCTGACTTGCAAATATACAAAACCATTTTCTATAAAAATATATACATGATTCTTAAATCTATTTTTTTTTCTATTGAAAAAAGTTATTCACTGAAATTGTAGGAGAATGGATTTTCTTAGCTAGGTTGCTGATGGCATAAGCCATAAACTAACAGTCTGTGTTCATGGGTCAGTGAATACTTCAGGGCTGGAAATATAAGAAAGTCTGCTGAGAGAGCGCATCACGCCCTACTCTCATTCTAACATCATTCAGTTGTTTTTGAGAGGTGAGAGATTTCTATTTGCCCGATCATACCTTTTTATTATTTTTAGCACCAGCTTTCTGTACATGTTTTTTTCACCCCACCCTGTGTCCTTGTTCTTTTTTATTTGCCGGAACAGGTGACTGTGTGGAAGGAAAGATACAAAAATACGACAGTGACAGGACATTGATACAGATAGTAGTTTAGATAATGAGATGCTCTCACTGTCCTCTGCTCCTCTCTCATGTGTGCTTTAATAACAGTATATTATACAAGTAACTTTACCCATGTTACCTAGAACGTGGTGTGGAATAAGACTCCCTCTCCCTCAGTAAATCTCAAGGAATTTCTCACTGCCAGTCCTGTGACAGAGAGACCTTTTTTATGCAGTCAAGTAGATTGAAACAACTGCCTATATTCTGATATATTTAATTCGGTTACCAGAATGTCTGATCACATTTGAATCATTTATGTCTCATGGGGTTCTCCTAGTTTACACTCCAGATGCTTGCTTTTTCTGGCCGCAAAACAATCAGAATGTGGCTGGTTTTATTTTCTGCTATAACATTTGAACAACTACAGAAAATGCTTGCTTTGTTTTCTGTTGTGCTTTAATATATTCCTGGACCACACAGAAATATGTTACTTATCTTTATGATATTTTATATATATGTGTCTGTTATATTTTATATATATTTTCTGCTAAGGGGCTTTCACCCATATAAGAGAACAAGATCAAGCCATTTGTGCTCTTTTTGTTTGTGTGAGTGCTGTGCTCAATGTTCCTGTATCTGTGTGGCCAGTTCTATGAACCTGTGTGCACTCTGTATACTCTATTCAGAGTACACTCAGACACCTCACTGCTGGCTGTGTCTGGGGTCCCTGAAATGATCCACCAGATTCAGCAATTTGCAACAAGTACGTTTGGAGAAACCTGACAGACAATGAGAATTGTGAGAACTGTGAAGAAATGAGTTTTCTGGGTAAAAAGAGAAGTAAAGGAGAAAAGAGTGTAATTTAGTATGTAAGAGGAAACACAAAGGGGAGGGAAATAATCTGTAGAGCAGATTCAAGTACTTGCAGATTCAGGTTTTAGTTTACATATTAGGCCAAGCTACCTAATAGGCAGCAAAGCCAAAACTCATGTGATTTGCATAGGTAAGCTGTTGAAGTTCTGTCTGCTAATGTTTTTAAAAGTAGGTCCTACAGTCTTCAGTGAGGAATGTTGTTGTTGATCCTGTCTTTAGTTGGGGAATAGTTCTAATTTCCTTTGTGATTTCATGCTTTAATCTTATTTCTTTTAGAAATTTCTCTCTTTGGATTTGACATTGGAACTATCCTGCTTTATAGTACTGGAGGTATACCTGGTGATAGGAACTTGAAGGATTTTTCCTGATCAGCCTCTAATATCTTACAGCAAATGGATGAATTCCAAGTCCACTGCAGGTGAAAGATTCAGCCTCAGACCCAAGATTTTAGAAATTTTTGGGGTTACAATGTTCTCTGATGACGAGCTTTTTAGATAGAAAACTCACAAGTCAGGACCTGGAGACAAATTTTGAAGTTGACTAGCCTTTTTCGTTGACATAGAGTTTTTCAATGTAAATGTAATTCTCATTTTGCCATTTTTCTGCATCTCCTTCCTTGGATGAACATTTATTTCTTTGCAAGGTGCCCTTACTCTGTGTGAATTGGCTTGAAGCACTAGACAGATGCTTCTTGCTCATTGATGACAGATATTTAGAAGGCTGAGGGCTATCAAGGCAGGATTCTTCCAACATCATTGGTACTTATCTGTCTCATCCGAGTAGCTGTGCTAGTGGTTCGTGGTGCCCTGCTGTATGAAGCAGTAATTATTTATTGATTTATTTCACTGCAGAAAGCCCTCCACATTCGTTCTGTGAGATGAAAAAGGAATCTTTAAATCCCAATGTCAGAGAAAATATCTGAATGATAACTCTAGGATAAGCTACAGCAAATGGGCCCTACTTCTAGCACTGGCTGAGGCAGCAGGTTAGGCTACTTTGAAGCAGTGGACTCCTTTAGAGTAGGAGGAGAAAAAATAATTGTGGCTCTCATGGGAAAGACGTAGCCGTGAAGGTTTTGCAGGATAAGGGCCAGGAAGTTAGGTGAGTGCCATCTGAATAAGGAAAAATGAACCAAGTTGATGTTTGATGATGGTATCCCTGTGGGAAGAAGCAGCCCCAGAAGCACAGCTGGTCAGAGCTGCTGTGGGGAGAAAAGTGGGGAATTGCTTAGCCTGATGCTGGTTGCTGTAGTACCTCATTAGGACACTGCTAGTACCTCATTAGGACACTGCTAATGCAGGAACTGGCCTCTGGTGGAGGGTAGTTTCTCTTACCATGAAGTTTTGCTAACGCTGTCAGTCTGGAAAGTATTTGATCATTACTGACCCTGGACTGCACCAGAACACTTTACAGAGTTTGCTTCTTCCATGTCTTCTGGACATTTTCATCAAGTCAACCATCATTCCCATTTTCCTTCTTCAAAGGGCCTGAATATAATTCCTCTTGGAGATGGAGACACTTCTGGTTTGGTAATGAGCTCAGTATCTAGAATCACTGGTACACATGAATGAACAGCCCCTGCTGCAGCCCACACTAGAAACAGGATCTATAGGAAACACAAAGCTTAGATAAGGAGAGACAGTAGGCACCTAAACTGCTACATGCTGCAAAAGAACAGAAATTAATTCCACATATGATCTATGGTTTTGTTTTGAATCCCTATTTAGCACACCTGAGAAGGAAGAAACCTGGGCACATGTAGTTATTATTTAAGTGCTGCATCAATAGAGAGCAAAAGATCTCTAGTACAGAATATGGGTAATTGTTCTACCTCTGGGAGGAGATTTTTTACTGTGCTGAAGTGTAAGAGACAGTGGAGGAATAATAAAAGACACTATAATGTGTGATCAGGGATGGAGATTCAATTGGTTAATCCTTCTTTGTTAATGTGCACTGGAAGGGATTCTTCTCCCAGAAATGCATTAGGAGGGTTTTTCACATGTTTCTTGCACATCAACTAGTCTAGTCTTTCTCTCTTGACTTAATGCAATTTTATATATGATCTGGATCTTTATTGATGCCAGACAGGCACTGTATCATCTGCTTACTTTCTTATGTGACAGTGTTTAGATTTTTACTCAGAGGGGCACATTAGTAAAGTGTTTACTGAAGAGCTCTCCTGTTACTGCAATGCATTTGGGAAAGGAAAGCCACCAAAAGTCTCCACGAATTGCATGAAAATCCAAGGCAGTATCCAATGTACATCTCTGTCATGATTTTCCTGAGATTTAAGTTGAATAATAATTTTTAACTTAAATGTTTATGACAATGATGTGAACACAGTACAGACTGTTCAAGATACTTGTATATAGGCTCAGGCCTGTATGCCTGAGCATGCATATACTGCTCAAGAACTATATACAAACTTATTTTTCTTTAACCAAAATTTTATATATATTCATACATTCAAGTGGCATAAAACTGGCATATCTGTTTCAATGTGCAATTGGGTTTCCATCAGCTAAAAATCCCATACAGTATATCTGCAGAGTAGCTTTATTGTTGCTCAGATTCAGAGCTTGACAATTCAGCCTTTGCTCCAAAGGATCTGAAGGTCAGTGTCATGGGAGAGAAGGCATCTGACAGAAACACAATGGCCTCCTTGGAAAGTGTGTGCTCTTTTGTTCTCTTACAGTCAAAATGGATCTTCCCTGAGATGTTGTTGGCAATCTCAAGGGAAAGGGGAGGTTCTGATTTACACTTTTTTTTCTTGAAGAAGGTGTCTCTGGCAGAACAGGATGCAGAAGCCCCTGCTGCCATGACTTGTACTGTAGTTGCTTTGTGGGGAAAACAGGTGAGTTTAGCATACAGGTCAGTTCATCCTTGAGCTCAGGAGCCCATCTGCATCCTCAGGTAACACCCCTTCCGAGCTGTCTGGCAGTGCCGCTCTCAGAAGTGGTGTGTTTGTTGACATGCACATTGGAAACAATAGCAGACTGTTGGGATTTAAAAATATTTATTTGCTGCCTTGCAATGCCTCAGCCTGTCAAGTTATATTCAGATAACAGTAAAGACTGTCACATAGTGTGCGACATGACAACAGCGTAATAGGATCGATAGAATTCCTCTTGACAGGATAGGCCAAACAAGGATAGTGTCTTCTCCACTTCCACTTGCTGCTAAAGTTATCCTGATTCTAGGAAAGGGAACTGATTCTGGATTAAAATCAAAGGGAAGAAAGAAGCAGTGTGATAAGTACTTTGGAATAAGGGAAAGAATTTTTTCTTTTTAAGAAGTATTTTAAGTAATTTATTAAGTGAATTCCTCACATAGTCTTGGTAGAATATAGGTGAATTTTATGTCTCTTCTACCAAAATGAGTCCATTTCTGTGCTGAAGAAGGTGAATTGAGGTTGGCTAACTTTTATTCTGCACTGAAATACCCTTGGAATTGTGACTTCAAAAAAAAAAAATGCTGTTTGTTCATCTAATTCCAATGAAAATTTTGTGTGCTTTTGGTATGTTACCATGGGAAAATACAGCTTCTCTGTTACTAGGATGGTTGATAGTCTCAAGAGTAAAGAAAAGGTCTGATCTACACTTTATTCAATGAAAAATATCTGTCTGGGTGACTTGCACTAATTTAGGAGAGCAGGGTGTGGGAACCTCTCCTGCTGTGGCATGTACTGCCATCTGATTACTTATTACACTGAAATATCTATAAAATAGATATTTCTATAAAATAGTATTCAATAATACTTTATGAAAAAAAAAAGTTAAATAACACTAGAAATTCCTATATCTTTCTGTTCATTATGCATGAAGTTGTTAGCTGCTTTTAATCCCAAGGATTCTGCATCTTGTTGAGTCATATTATTTAATATATGTTATAATTCTTCTAGAGTGCTTATAATTGTCTGAGTAGTCTTTATGATTGCTTCTCATTACTTCATTTATGTGTAGAACTGCATTCATTCTTACTGTCTATCATGAAATCAGAGCTAGGAATTGCTGAATAAAATCCTCACACAAAAGTAGAATGAATACTGCAAATAAAACTAGATAATTAACTTTTCTGTTTTTACAATCCTTTTTATTTGTGGTCATTCAGAAGACTGACATTTTGCTTTTTTCCAAGCATTATTTTTGAAAATCAGAATTTTGCCACTAGATATAAATCTATTTCAGTGAACACATTAACATCGAAATGCTATGGAGGCTTCTCGTGCAGTATTTTAGTATCAGCTCCATGTTGAGCAGAAATTCAGTGTTGAAAGGGCTTACTCTCAGACACTTGAGGTTAAATGCAGATTTCAGCACTTTCTTAATTCATCAATGTGGCAAGATATGGAAAATTTCAAGAAGTATAACAGAAAGATATAGATTATCCTACTATATTTTATTTAGTACTGGTTTGAACTGGCTGAGCATAAAAGAAAACATTTATTAGTTTGTAACTGAAACAAAAGAAATAATCATCAAACCCCCATATATCTTATTAATTATCCAAACAATTATGTTCATAGAAATTTTCAAGAATCAGTTTCAGAATTTTTCATACTAATTTTTATTTTTCAGTGATTCTCCTGCCAGGAAAGTAGCTCATGCACTGAGCAGTAACACAGCTGTGTTAGTTGGCAGGCCAGTTACACAACCCAAGCAATGGCAAAGCAGTGATTTTACAAATAAACACAAGATAAATGTTGTATGAAAGCTCAGGCATTAATGTTCAGAAGTTAAATAAATTTGTAATGAATCTCCCAGTTATTCATTTTTGCTAGGTATTGTTTACATTTCACAAGTATTCTTGGTAGACTGGGATGGTATTCCTTTATTTTTTTGGCAGGAAACTGACCTGCAAATATCTTCCTTTTTTTTTTTTTTAATCCTTCTCCCTCTTTCTCTCTGGTTTTTTCTCCATCATGGTTTTCTGAGGAGGAGAAACACCTGGCTATTTTGCCAACCTCCATCTGAGCCGAAATCCACCAAAATCAGTGAGAGGCTTTGCATTGAAATTTTGTAGGTACTGAATCATGCCTCTAATTCTTTGAAGAGTATTGCAACACAAGCAAATTAATTTGTATTAGTACAAAAGATGTATCTCACATCTATTGATATATTTTTGCTAAAGAATAAATGCATATTCATCACAAAATCTACAGTTTAACCATGCAGCAGTAAAATGTATGTAGTATTCTTCTACCCAGCTAAAAAGGAAGTTTACATCTGTTTATTCAGAACTAGAGTTTTGTGAGGTAAGTAGAGAGTATGAAAATAGAAGAAAAAAAACACTAGGAAAATAATCTGAGAAAATAGAAATACTTTACTGCTGATTGTATTGTTTTATGGGCAAGACTAACTAGTATTTAAAAGCTAATATCATGAAATTAACTCAGATATTTTATTGAGCACTGAATGTTTCTAATGACTTTAGAGGAAAAGCCTCCTTTAATGGATAAATAATAATCATGAAAGCTGCTGTGCATGAGGCTACCAAAAGGTGATTTGAAAAAGTATAGCTTCAGCTTTTTAAGTCAGAGGCCTGTCTGAAGTTATTTGATTGTCTTTGAGAAATAAATGGAACTCTGGGCACTACTGGGTTCAGTCCTTAAGTTATGTATATTCAGTGGTTGAGAAACTAAAGCATTGTCTAGGAAATTTGTCTTGCTTACTGCCAGGCTTCTAAATACACACAGATTTTGGGAACAACCTGTGAGAAACCCCTGAGTGACAAGTCAGATAATGATTAAGGGATGAATTGAGATGCACGAGGCCAAACTGTGTTTCTGATTGTTCCTGTGGGGATGTCCAAAGGCATTTCTGCACATTTCTGGGATTTGTGGATGGAATCAAATTTGCTCTGCCTGTGTTGCCAGATGCATTCAAGCTGATTCTGCCTTAAAAGCTGGAAGACTATGGGTTTAAGATGAAGTCTTAAGCCTGAGATGCAATCTATTATTATTTGAGGCCTCAGAAGTATGCAGTGGATTTGGGGTATTTTTGTTATTGTTGCTCTCTGAATTGGTAACATCTGCTTAGGACTGAAGTATTTGAAATAAAGCCTTCTGTCTCCAGTGTTATGTCCTTGTCTAATTGCTGACTAACACCTGGAAAGGCAAAATAGAACAAAAAGCAACAAAATGGCAATCTGAATTTTCATACATTTTAGACTTGTCTGTGGCTAGCTGAAATAGGCACGCTTGTTCTTAAAAAGAAAAACAGTAGCAACCACCACCACATGCATATGTTTTGCTGACCTTTGTCTCTAATACTTAATGACAGGACCTACTCTAATATTATAAATGCTCTACAGCTGAAGAAATGCTCCTATTTAATCTGAAGTTAGGCTTAGAGATGTGTTCCTGGAAGACTTAGAAAATGTCTGTGTGCAAAGTACAAAAATGAGTAGATTATCCCTAGTTTGATTTTCTCAAATTCCTTCAAATTTGGAAATTTTTTTTTAAATGCAAAATAAAAGGAAATTAAATAGAAAAGCACTGCTATTAGTACAATCAGTCACTCTTATGTGTTGTAACTTCATGTTACCATAAGATCTGAGAGAAGTTTATGGTACTTACAGATCCTGTCCTTTAGACACTTCTTTAACTGGACTAGAAGATACTTTGAGAGTGTGATTGAACAATATCCCTCAGCAACTGAATGCTGACTTTTAGTAAGTGGTTATTTTAAAATTAAATGATAGCTTTAACATGTTGCTAAGTTTCTATGAACTTAAAGCAGCACAATTTCAAAACTAAAAAATTCCTTAATCTCAAAATAAGGATTGGGATGAGCAGTGATCTGGCTTCAAGGAAGGAGTTTCCATGATACTGGCAATAAAGGAAATGCAATTCTCAGTCACAGGATGTAACAAGGTCTTCCAGTCTTGCATGCCTCCAGGTGAGAAGAAATCATGCTAATAGTTTGCATAATCACCTCTTGGTTTCCAGGTAAGAGGGGGGTTGGATTTCTATTCTTTGGACATACAGAGAGAAAAGACAAAAACAGGAAAAGGGAGAGGAATCTAGGAGAAAGGCAGTAAAGATATGGTTTTAGTGTTCAAGGTAACCAGGACTCAAAGAGGTGGCTTTCAATGCCAGGTTTGACAACAGCTGCAGCAGCCACTGTTTCACTTCAGATTCTCTGTTTTCTCAGTGCTTTCTGTTCTGTAAGGAGAGAACTCTTCTGAGGGTCAAATATTTCAGGAGCAGTTACTGAATACATAGGAGAGACTGAGAACTAATGACAGAGCAGGGACAGATTAAGAAGGGTGAGATGAGTGAGCAGAGGAAAATATGACTTATTTGTGAAAACTGGGAAAATTGAGGGGCTGTGACAAAAAGTTTGGAATGGACTGACTGTTAATCGATGATAAGGGTGACAACCTAAAGAATTAGCACATGAACTGAGAAAAAGTGAGAAAAATTGGAGGTAGGAGAGACTGATTAGAAATATTACCAGCTTTTGAAAACCAAGGATACTAAACAGAAAAAGAAGTAGGAAAAAGGGAAAAATCAGCAAAAAAATTGAGTGAAAGTAATGAAAATTGGAACCACCCCCTCCAAATATTGTTAAACTTTTTTTATAACTGTCTTTTGAACAGCAAGAATAGCAATGTGGTGTCCATTACATGATACATGAAGCCCTTCAAGATCATTATAGTGAAGGCTTTAAAATAGGGCTGGCTAAAAAGAAAAGGATTCACACTCCATCTGTCATCATAAAAATATGAAAGGTGAAAAAAGCTTTCCTATTTTTTATAACAGACGTTTCTGTGTAGGTATGCTGACTTTTAATAGCTGTATAATGTAAATAACAACAATTTTTGACTTTGAGCACATTATCTTCTACCTGATTACTTGTTGTCCTCTTGGAAACGTAATTTGGGAAAATTATGCTCAAATAGGATGGTGTCACTGACATGAATGGAAAACATTGTACATCATGATGAAAGATTCAGTGCAAAATGTTAATGCCAAGTCTGACCATACAATTTAATGGTATAATGGTGACTGATTTTACTATGTTTGCAAATATTGTTATGATATTGCTGGGACCAGGGATTGCTTATTCATGAAATAAATTCCTGCTTTCAAAGCATCTTTAACATAAATTCCTTTTTTAGGCTTCTGATGGCTACTAGTGTAACTAATAAATGAGAAATTAGACAAAATAACATTTGCCATATTTCTGTGATATCCTTTTTTGATTGAAGGATTCTCCCATGCTTCACAGTAAAGACGAAGTCTTCTTTAGCTTTTCTTTGTCCTTTTTCACCAGTATTAAAGCTGTTTTCAGACCAGACCAGAAGTCACTTTTTTCTTTTTCAGAGTTTGTCTGCTTCTTCACAGGTGCCCATTTATGTGACAACTTTCTGAGTGCCTGTCCAAGTATTTTTCTGCTCATGCAATCTGTTCCTGGCTATGGATTTCCATCTCAGCTGCAACATGTAGCTGTTTGGAGGACAGCCAGTTTTGTCTGTCAATGGACATGGTATTTCTAGAAGTATCAGCTGCAAAGTTCCTGTATGAGATAACATCTCTTACAGAAAACAAACCAAAACACTGATAGTAAAATAAAATACGTATGATGGCTGAAAAGCATTTTCTCTCTGAACTGACATGCATTTACACTGCACTCTCATGTCCTTTTCTAAAGTGATGCTAATTCTGCAATTTGGTAAACATTTCTGTGTGATGACACTACAAGCATGATGATAGTGGGTCTGATTGTCTGATAAATTTAGGTCAACAAATTTCAGCTGTGCTTAAATCATTGTGCTCGATCAACAGATCTTACAGTTGACTCTCAATGTTGCTTTTAGGACAATTTTTATCATCTTTGTTCAGACAGTAGATGCTGAGGTCCATATTTTGCATCACTAGTGACTATCATCTGTGCCTGTAAAGTATAAAGTATTTTAACTGAGATATCTCATATGAAAGAAAAGAGAAATCTGGGCTAAAATCAGAATACTTAGTAAGAAATGCAGTTCTTCAGGTCATGCTCCAAAAGAAAATATTTTTGATGAAGACTATTAATTTCCACTGACTTTTTTTGACATCTCATACATTAATGGAATGTCAGTGATTATAGTGCAAAGATACAAACCATTCAACTGTATATTTAATACCCCTGCTCACTTCTTTAGTTAATTCATTGCTTCAATATCAGGTTTGATATGGAACGAATGACACATGCATGAGTGCAAGACACAGCATTAGATCTCCCTGTCCTTGTGGGTTAAGTGGAGTAGCACAATTATTACTAAGAAATCAATTTATCTGTTACTGCATGGAGTTGGCTTTTAGCAAAGTTTTCAAGACTACTTTAAAGAAGATATTATATTCATTGAAAAGAATGGATTTACTTCTACAGTTTCTTAAGCTTCTCCCCAGGCAACTGCCTGACAATTTAATAATGAGATATTATTTCATGTCTGCATTAGTATTTTTAGCAACAACATTTCTAATGATTATCTTTTGTAATCATCATGTGAAGAATTTTCCTGAAATATCTGCAAGATAATTTTTTTTACTATTGTTTTCTTTTAAAATGGATTTTATTTCTTTTACAGTTCGGAGTAATTCACACAAAGTAAAAAGTTATTTTTAACTTTCAGAACAGCAGGTGCATTTCTGCAATACTCTTGTTTGTTAGCCAGACCATTTTTATATACTCAATAATCAAAGGAAAATAAATATATTGTACTTTACCCTATTAAATTCTTGAAAGGTCAGTGGAGGTTTTATTTTCACCTTCTGGATCAATCAAATTTGTTCTTACTAATTTGAACTGGGCTGTCCTCAGGAAAGAGTCTCCAAATAGTAGCTTTTGGTGGTGCTCATCATATTAAAAAAAAAAAAAGAGTCTTCTTCATCTCTCTTTCTGAACTGTTTTCACCCTTCTTTGATTTGTTTTCATTAGTCAGGCATCTTTTACCACTTTGCACTTGACCTTCCTAGATTTACATTAAACTTTTTATATAATAATATTTCCATGTATTTATCTGACCTCTTTTTTCTTCCCATCCTCGTAATCGTGAAGGTCTAAAGATTATTTTGCAGGATTTGTCTTAATCTCTCACATTATGTTTCTGTAGTCTCTTAAATAGTTTTTATTTCTTATACAGGCTAACCTTCCTATAAGCCCATCTTTAAATCCGTTATGCATAATACTATGACAACTCAAAAATTCTCTTGTATAAAAATTATTAATGTGAAAAGACTACACTAACTGAAAAAGACTGCAATTGTACTGCTGTTCTTTCAGTCTCTACTGCATGTAAGTAATTTCATTTCCTCAGTTATGATCATTGCAAACTATAGAGAACAAATGAAAATGGACAAAACCTGAAAACTAACTGACTAAAATTAAACCTTTAAATCAATACCTAAACATCTATAAAAATCTCCTAATTTTTAAAGCTGAAGAGCTGTATTAGAATTCATGAACAAAAAACTATCTCAAATAAAGGTTCATTTGATTTTATGCTTTCTTATTATTAAGAAGTGAGCATTTTAGGATACCAATTTTTATCTGCTTAAAACACTGATCTGTGATTCTTCTTAAAGATGTACTTCTGTGGTATTAATCAGGCTTATTGAAAAAAAAATGTCAAAAGAATGTTACTGAGCAATAGTTTTTAAAGTGAAACTTCTATCTTCACTGATACTAAACAAGTGTTTTGATATTACTCATTCAGTAAATAATAATTAAAGACTGGTTGCTGGCTCTGTTTGTCAGGTACGGACATGCTGCATCAAGGAGCAGTGTATTCACTTTTACACCTTGGAGCCATTTTATACCTCAGGCCCACGGATGTTATCTCCCTCTTCAGCAAGTCCCACGGGGATCTCTTTAGTGAGGAACCATGATTTTTGTTTTTTTCTATTTTCTGGCACTGGATATCACATGAGAAAGCAGCTGGACCATTCCTTTGCTGTTGGTGTGTGCCTGGGTTTGTAGAAAGGCTGTACAGACAACCCACTTCTGTTTGCTTTCCATGGCTTCTAGCTTGCCCTTGGTACTTCCATCTTACTTCTCCAAGATTGTGGACTTAGGTGAAAATGGTGTGGGTGCCTCCTGAGTTTAAACTCTGCTGTTCAGTCAGGTCAGTGTTTGATAGGGAGTGATCGATATCCTTTGGTTCATATGTTCAATTGTGATGTCAAGTGATGACTTCTCAGTCAATGCATAGTGCACATATTGACCATAGAGCAAAGGAAAAATAATGCGAAAATTGACTTCAACGGCTAATTTTCAAAATACTCTCATGCTTGAAATTTCATTTAAAACAAAAGATATTGTGAACTTGTGTGTTGATTCGTTTTTTGGAGAAGTTGCTCTTTGGGAAAGTTGAATTTATTTTTATCTAATTTTTAATAAAACTTAAGGTGGAAGCAAGATATTTAATGGGGTATAAAGCAAATTCTGTGCCTTAAGGAGCTCTTTATTCCCACACTGTATATAGCAATGGAATTGCAGGAAGATTACAAAACCACAATGTAAGTAAAAAATAAGTGCCAAAAATCAGAGGGTAGAAATACTTTTCTTAATAGAAAAACTTACCAGGGACCTAATAAATTGACTTCTTGAAGGCAGCTTGTCTCTTTATTCTATATCTAACTGAATATCTCAGACTAGACTTTATATAAGCATGTCATACTTGCAGAAACAATTAATAGACCCATGTGAGTTATAATTGGAACACTTGCATTATTTTCACAGCTTTTAAAGTGCAATTTGGATAAAATCTCTTACTTTAATTTAGCTGTAAATCAGGTGTTACTCTTCACAGTTTCAGTCCTTATACAACCTCTCTGGCTGGGATTTGGAGTATTTTAATCCTGCACTGCAAGGAGTTTAAGTAATTGTAAATGTCATATTTATTTCTGGAGCACTCATTCCTGTAGTAGTATAAATACTCAAAATGTGTTTACAAGGAATTAATGTACTCAAATTTCAATCTGATCAGACCCACCAACAGAGCATAGGAAGTATTCTATCTTTTTCATCCTTCAACTTCATTCTCTACTTTTAAGGAGTTTGGGCCTTTTTGGGTAGACCATGTAAGAATTTTTCACTCAGGTTGATTCAAAGAAAAATGTGCATTATTACACAGATTCAGTAACATAGGAGAAAAGGTTGAAAGGACCCAGGCTGTATGCTAGTGTACCTCATATAGTCAAAGCCAGGCTGCTCAGGGCTGTGCCCAGTTGAGTTCTGCACACCTCAAAGCAGCAATACTACACAACCCCTTCGACAATCTGTTCCATTGCTCAGTTGTACTCACAGTAAATCAATTGATTTTTCCTTACATTTCAATGTACATTTCAATTTCTTGGTGGTTTTTTTCTGATTATTTTTTAAATTTATGCTCAGAGTCTCTTGTCCTTTCAAGGGCACCACAGAGGAGAGTCTGGCTTCATATTTTTACTATCCACCACTGAGTATTTATACACACTGGTAACATCCCCTGGGCCTCCAGGTTAAACAATTCCAGCGCTCTTTCTCTCTGATATATCTCCGTGGATCAGATGATCTGATGACTTAAGTGCTTTTGTGTCGCTTTGCTTGTCCAAGTCCAAGCTGTTTTCCTAGAATGACATGGCATTTAGATGATAGTTCTGGAGTGATATAATTCTCCTTTTTTTGCTTATCTTTTGAAAAGCAGGAGACACAAAAGGAAAAGCTATAAAAGCAAACAGCATTACAAGAGGAAAAGATAACCTACCAAAATAGTTTCTCTAATGCTACTCTAGATAAATACCAGTCACCAATAACAATGAAAACTATTGTATGAGGAAGGGGATGTTGAACCTCCCTCCTTTCCTGGTCTCTTAGTCATTTACCAAGGTTTAGATCCTACAAAGATACCATCTATGAATATCTGGAGACTTAATTTCAAAGCAGATGCACTACAGATGTATGCCTCTAAGTTTTCTCACCATGGAAGAAATCAATCAAACCTTGTCATTCTTAAGGTCAATAGCAAAAGTCTTAGTGAACTGAGAGTAACCAGGATTTTCTATTGTTTTCTCCTTTACTGAACCAGCTATTCTCAGTAACTACCAGAAACATTGTTGCTTCCTTTGACTTCCCTGAGTGTCCATTTATATACTGAAAATTTTATTACTGTTAACATCTCTAACCTTCTGAGCTGCTATCATCCCAGAGTTTCACCACTGCAATTTTTAGTCCAGAGATAGGAAACTGGGAGGAAATTTTTGTCTTTCCCAGAATATGCCCAGATGGGAGCTTGGTAACTGGAGAGCTTATTAAGCTCAATGACAAAGCTGCTTAGCTCCACAATCAAGGGGGTTGTGGAATTGTAAGGCATCTGGAAATCATTTGTCTTATTTATATCAAAGCTTTTTATGGAGTCAGCATTGTGCTGTAGAGCATCCAGATACTGTAGAGTCAGCGTTCCAACATAAGACTCTCCTAGTAAAATATTTTCAGCTGAATCTACCACCTCATTGCATTGAGATAGAATTATTACAGGAGTGTATTTCATGAACTGTGCAATTCACGAGCAATGAAATTTTAATCCAGCTGCACAGTAATACGGTAACTGCGAGGATTTCATCTTAACTTTGTATCTCTGCCACCTTGAATCCTGGCATATGCCTGTAGAGAAAGATCAGTTAGATTTAATATTAGCTGACAGGGGAAGATGTGAGAGTAAGAGGAACAAAGTTAGCTAATTGGGAAGTTTAGGGATTGAATCAAACCTTTCCAATGTTCTTATCCATTACTCCTTGAAAGAGAAAATGGTATATTGTGCACACAGCTTGAATACACTAATCAATAGTTTCCTGGTTGAGAATTGCACTAATGAAAATAAATTTCAAGTGACATGTTAGCTGGAAACATCCGTATGTGTGTCTAGGCCAGACAAATTAATTCAAAATGTAGACAATGGGAACAAATACCAGCTGTGTCTCCAGGCCTGCATAAATAGCTAAATAAATGAAATGGTTTGCTAGGGGTTTCCAAGGTGTCTGTGAGTATCACCTGTTTTGATTCAATGTGGTAGCTGTCAAGTCCTGGTGTTGTCCAGATGACTTACTGAGTACCAGCAGGTGCCCAAAGCACATCCTCAGTGCTCATAGTTGTGTAGTCATGGGCAGAATTACCATTTTTAACAGATTGAGCAACACATCAGTTTTTAAGATGAATCTGGAAACCTGCCCAGATTATACACCTGTTTGTGTGACTTTCATCTCAGAGTAAAGAGCTTTTAAAACTCCTATATGGTTTTTCTTAAGTATATACAATTATAATCAATAATTGCGACTTTTTTCTCTAGCTCTCCATCTCTCCAGAAAACCACACTTCCACCTCCTTTATGATGATAATACAGAGTTCAGCTGAGGCCTGGCTGATGTTACACATATGAACATGAGTGGAAGAGCTATTGAAGTACTGACAAGTAGCAGTTCTACCGACCCAGCTGTAGAACCAGATGCTTGCTGTAAGTGGGTGGAGACACAGGGGAAAGCCCAGGATTAGCTTCTCAATCAATATATTGTTGCTATTCATGCAGTCTAATTTACGTATCTTCTTGCTATTGTTCTATCTTCTTTTACAGATCTATCAGATTTTTTCCCTCACTCATCTATTTCCTCCCTTCCTCTTTTTTTTTTCCTTTTGAATGCTGAGTTTTAAGGTGTGGTCAATGCTTTTTGCCAAAACTGTTCTTCATTCCTGTCTTGAACCTAGAAATATTGGCAATGGCAAGTGTTTTTTTGTGTTTCAGGTATTTACATCAGAAATGGAGGTGTATAAGTAGGTCAGCTACTGGGTACATTGGTGCTTATTGATTATTCCTAATGGACTGCACCATGTAGATCCAGCCTTTTCCCTAAGTGTCTCCATATCTGCGAAGATGGCCTTTAAAAGCATCAACTGTAAGTCTTACATTCCTTTTACTTCTAGATAAAAATGATGCTACTTTTCAAGTTTGTGGGAAGCTTCTCATGTAACTGAGGTAGACAGTTGGAAAGGGTGGGGTTGCTCATGGTTCTTCTGATAACAGCACTCATTTCAGAAGTGTTTAATTTGGATTTTTTATGGGGAACCTAGCATTTATGTCCCAGTTTTGTATGCTCCTATAAATTTTACTTCTGCAAGAATCCTCCTGTGTTTGCAGGTTTATGTGAATTTGTGTATGTGTGCAAATCAGATCCCAGTTAGGGCATATTTGAGCTTCTACTCAACTGCCTAAAATTGGCCTACTGGATTAAGTCATCTAAAATTATGGGACAGTGATTCTGTTGTAAGCTGTGATGAGTTTAACCAGACTGGATACCAAGTGCCCACCAAAGCAGCACTATCACTTCACTCTTCAGCTGGGCAGGGGAGAAAAAATATAATGATGCATACACTTTTGCTATGTATAAAGCCATCTTCTTTGTCTCTAAAGAACAGAGTTTCTGTCATTCAACAGCCGGTGTAGCTGCAGACTAAGAAAGCTGTGACATGGAAAAGGGAAAAAATTTATTTCCATAAGATATTCCCTGTATAGTTCTCATAACCAGAAAATATTCTCTTGAATTATGGGTTGTATCTGGAGCACATTATTTTAAAAATATTGATTACTTTCTCTTCTGAGGATTTGTCAATTCCTTTTTAAACTCATTTGTATGTTTGGCCTCCACATTCCACAGGAGTGTGAATTGCAGTTACCCTTCCTTTTGATGGAAAATAAATTCTGTGAATTTGCTTTAAACTTGCTGTGTGATGATTTCATTGACAGAAGAAACAGCGAAAATAATTCCTGGCTTAGTTTCTCCACATTATTCAATGTTTTATTAGCTTCTAATATATTCCCTTTTTTTTCTTTTTTCCAAACTAAACTATATAGTTTTCCACACATCTGATCACTCTTATATTTTGACTGTTGACCATCCCTCTTCTGATTCTTTTGCATAGTCTCTGCACATGATGATCAGAATTAGGCATATCATGGCTTCAGCAGATTCAGATTGACACTTGTGATTGCTATTTAATTTAAAACAAGTGTAAATGTTCTATTTGCCCTTCTTTGGTGGAACTTTGAATTCTCAAAGGGCTCAGGATGACAAGATATCTTTTTTAATCAGTAGAATAAGTCAATGTTAATGTTACTGTTCCATGTGTGTTATATGCACTTTTCTATATATAATTTAACCTGCTCCTGCTTTTATCTCTGTATTATCTCTCAGTCTCACCAGTACTGCTTTAAGGTTATATTTTGATGATCCTGAATAATTTCTATCTTCACAAGTCAATCCTTTTCTCAGTTCATATATAAAGATGTTGAGGTGAGCAGGCTCATATATGGTCCTCCTGGTAACTGCCTTTCTTCCTCCGCAAAGAGAAGTAGTTATATAATTTTAGCCTATAATCATTGTTTTAAATAAATTAAAAGAGGCCTTTCCTTTATCCCCAGAAAACTCATATTTTAAAGAAACCTTAGTGACTTGAATTTTAAAATTTTATAAAAACTCAAGTATGGAATAACTGCTGATTGCTTATAAATGATGCATAATAAAGTTTTCTCAGCACCCTACTTCAAAACTGAAGAAAAGAACCTTGAATATACTTGGTGAATCCATTACTGGACACCTGGATGTGTGTCCTGAAGAATTTGGATACACTGCTTCTGTGGAAGAATCTCAATTGTAGAATATTACTGAGGATTGAATCATCAGTCCCTAGCACAATCCCTTGCAAATGTAGTTATGCTGGTGTACCTAAAGAGCTATACATATAGATATAAGAGATTTTAGTCTGAAAAACACCTGTCTTTAGATGTGGAAGAAGATGTAATTTGCTCTCCCATTTATTGATAGTGTGGTTCCCTGCCATGAGTCAAGCTGAAAACCAATCTTATTACTTGTAAGAGGAAAATAATAATTGAGGGATAACAAAAGTTATGCTATTCAAAGACCATAACTCTTTGGAGAAGAACTGTGTCCTAGAGTCCTAGTTTCAAAATTACAAAGGGCTTGTTTTATACTCTGTGTACATGTGTGATATTCCTGGGAAAACAGAGGACTGTATTTATGCATATGTGACAGAGATGGATAATATTAATATATTATCAGTTCAAAATCAAGTACTGCTGAGAGCAAGGTCTTGGGGCATTTTAATGCTTTCTAAGCATGATCACATCATATTTTGCAACCAGACATTTCTGATCCCTTGGCATTAGGTTATTCAAATAATGACATTTTTAACTGTGTTAGTCATTGCTCATTTAAGACCTCAAAAGCATAATATAACTTGGACACTCCTCAGACACTGTCTCACCTTTTAGGGCAGGAATAATTTACTTTTTTTTGCTCTGCAGGATGCTTTGCTTCTGATTAACATGCAATGAGAACAAATGGCTTGCAACTGGTACTAGTGTTTACTTAACTGAGCTCCACAACTGTCCTGCAGTGCTAAGGTGCCAAGCATATGGCAGTCAACTGCTAATTAAGCAAAGCACTTTGATTAATATGTATCCTTTCCAATATGCTGCACAATTTACTTGTTCTCTACTGACTGAAACAATGGCATTTATTCAAGTGTCTGCTATTTTCATTGTCAGTTTTGCAACCTTTCAGGCTGTTTTATGTACTAGCAATTTCTTTTGTGGTAGCAATTCTTCAGAGACAGCTGGGGTTGAAAGGTGTTACCTTTCCTTTATATAAGTTCTTCTCAGATCTGGATTTAAAGTGTAAAATCTCAAGATGCTTCTGGTGGGTAGGTAAGGAATTCAGAGACATACACAACTTTCAGTATAAATGACCACCTACTCATTAAATTGGTATTAGATGCAGCACAAAAAAAAAAAAAAAA
>VZRX01009161.1:59887-119274 GCA_013398075.1 Notiomystis cincta | reverse complement strand
AAAAAACCAACAAAACCAAAACAGCACCCCACCTCTAGATTTCCCTCATCTTATTTTTGACACAATGGAAATGTCCATCTTAGAACCCTAGTGGCCATACACAGCCTTTGTAATTAATTAGTAAAGGGAGAATCACCTCCCTCTTTGACAGTGTCGCAAATGTGTATATGCACATAATGGCACTGTTGTGGGTTTCTTTGTCAAGCCAAAACATTGTTTGAAATTAGTATGAAATGGAGATTGTGGGTTATTATAACGTCTAACTTGTTTTCATGTAGATATTCTTAAATATACCTGCAGTACTGATTTTGGAAGCTGGCAGCTTTAAAACTTGGTGATTAAGCTAAAACACACTCAAGTCAGTAGAAGTCATTATTCACTTTTACATATTTTATATTTCACTTGCTAAGATGAAAGTTCTTGTAATTTTCCTTTGTAAAATTATGATGAAAGTTTTGGTGCTTCATAACTGAAAGTATTCATTTCAATTATAAATTTCTTATACACTATTACCAAGTTTTAGTGTTTTGTCTTTTAACAGATCCTGTCCCTATGGAAAGTAAGTTGCTTTAAGAGACTTTGCCTCCATTTTCTTAGAAAGAATGTAGTTGCTTCATTGGAAACCTTTTTTGTAGTCCACTTAAAAAAACGGAATAGAGAATCAGATATCCTCAAAATTAATGCTTGAATGAAAACTACAGTTTTATTGCTATTTTATTTTAATTCTTTAAGCTATGAAAAATTTCAAAGAATATCTTAATTTCACTTATTGCCTATACTTGCATGTGGAAAGAAATCAGGGAAAAGATGCAAACATCCCACTGAGCAAGGCTGTGAACAGTGTTAAAAAGACAATTTCAGCTGGGCAGTGGGAATGCTGATGAATACCACACCTTCTTAAAATAACCAGACAGTCCTAACATATTTTTTCCTGACTTTGTTAGACTGGGGAAACAAAAAAATTAAAATACATGAAAAAACTTTCTGAAAGAAAAAGACTAGTATAATGGCAGGTACAATATTAAAAACCCCAGATTTTTTAACCATAAGAAAGCCTTTAAAAGATTGAGGCTTAAATCATCATGAATGTTTATGAAGCATATGACAATATTTAGTCTCAATGAAACTTCGGAGTCAGTAGGGATCCCACTTTATGTGGAGACAAGTCCATATGTTTGTTTCTGTCATGTCCTTCATTTTGTGAACTGTAATTTTTTTTCCCAAATATATATTCTGATTATGGATTATTTTTATAGATGCTAACCACTATTCCATATAAAGTCCATGCTTGTAGGGACAACAGGTGAAAGTAATAATTTTAATTTTCAGTGAGGAAAGGGGATTGATATGCAACCTTATCTGGAATAATTTTTTTATTTTTTCTTTAATCTATCTTGACTAATATTTGATAGCATACTTTGGAATGATGGCTTGTTAAAACAAATGGTTCCATATGGAAGACCGAGTAAGAATGTGATACAAGAAAGCATTAAATTTGATTTTTTAAAAATTTGCATAAAGTCATTAAGAAATAAAAGGAATACAATGATTGCCATTCATTTTTAAAGTTTTTTCTTCTTTTCAACGATCTGCGGCTATTTACTGAGTGAGTTTTGGATGTCTGCAGGTTGGTGGGGAGAACTGGGCAACTATGAAATACCACGAAATCATCCTTCTGCTGACCCAGAACTTGTGAGGAGAGTATGTAAATAGAATACATAACCTGAAATTCATTTGATGTTAGTATTGATCTTCTGAAGGCAAGTTGAGTACATTTAGTTTTGTTATAAAGATTGTGAATCAGTAGATTATTTTCCATGTATCTCAGAAAATCTGTATGGATCTTAGGGTTTGCTGCATCCTACAATGAAAGCAAATAAAGAACAGGATACCTTTTTCTCTTTTTACACAAGGCATAAAAATCTGCACAATCATATTAAATCATATTAAAAGTGTGATTGTTAAGGTTGTAGAATTATTCTAAATAAGCATTTCTTGATGACATCATGCAGCAGATACCTTTTAGTTTTGTGTCATATTAATTGCTTATGCTTTTTCCGACAATGTTTTTATCCCTTCCTGTAGGTGAGGATCAGACTAGGTTATAATAGTGTCTCTTTCTGTCCTTAAGATATATAAATCTGTCAATCCCTTTATGCTCTTGTCATATATGATCTAGGGTTTCTGCTGAGTGGAAATGCTTAGAGCACAGTCAGAAGTGTTATAGGTGATTTAAAGGAAAATGAGAAATCTCATCAGAAGCTGTCAAGGGACCTTTATGGCTTTGGTGTCACAGGATTGAATTGTGAGAACTCTTGTACTTCTTGGGGGTGCATTCAAAATCTTCTAATCTTTTGGGAAGCCTCTCAGCATTGTGTTTCCCTTTAAACTTGGTATCTCAGAAACATAATCTCCTTTCTGTAGGCAGTTCAATATATGGCCATCATGAATTTTGGGGAGATGTTATTAAGAACTTTTAGTATTAGGAAATCTTCTGTAAGATGTTCTCATCCTCCACTTCAGCGTTCAGAGTCCCCCCTAGCTGAATTTGTCTGAAGCTCAGACTGAGATCAGTCATGGTGTGCACGTCCAGACCCTGTTGAAGGCAAAAGATTCCTGAGAAAAGTTTGTTCTGTTCATGATGGTCCCCAGACATTCTCTTCCTGTGCATGTCTGTACCCCAGAACCCTTTTTTCATGTTTAGCATGAATCAGTCTTGGAGAGCTTTAAATCCATAATTCATTGTTCACAGGCACAGAGAAGAGATTGTTCTGTTCTTTGCAGCTGCCTTTTGTATTTGAAGCTGTAATCACTATCTCTCCTTGTCTTTTCTTTAGTCTAACCTCATTCTTTCAGGTTTTCTTTCCTAACTGCCTGTTTATACACCTGAGTAGGATATTTATCTTTTCTTCATGCTATTGTTGATTTTTGGGGAAAGGTTTCTATGGAAGTAGGTGATCCTAGACCTATAGTTTTGCTATTGATTATTCGTCTCTCAGGTAAGTACTCATTTTGTCTCATCCTAAACCAAATCTCTCAGAAAACATGCTCAGTGCATCTTTTAATTTTCACAGGCAAGCAGCCTCCTGGTTGTGTTTATCACTGAACTTTGCATCTACTTTGTAGTAGTTTCACCAGGAACATATTTCCCTATTTAGCTTATAAGAATGCCAACCAAGAGCAGCAACAAAAAAACCTTTACTAGGCCAGTGACTATGTGTCTTCCTTACCCAACAGTTATTATATTTTATTCTAAAGAGAAATATTTTTTTGCTCACTGTAGCTGATGCTATTTCAGATGTAAAATGAATTGTATAGCAGGGAGGCAAAAGGTAAAGAGAAGAAAAACAGAAGGGGTGGAGGACAGGCTTGGTATTTTAAGGAAATGTAAAAATATCACATTCTCCCTTTCCTTAGTGAAGTTTTGACACTGGCATGGATTTCTAGGCAAATTGTTTTCTCTTTTACTGCATTCTCTAAATCAAATGTTAGCATATGAATCCTTCGCTTGAGGGTTTTCTACATGCCTTAACACCAGGAAATTGCAACATTTTTTGGATACAAATTTTAGGTAATATACACACCTATTTGACATTTATAATTTTCTTTCAGATGGCACTAAGCAGTAGCCTAGTTAAGAGTTCTTTAACCATCATAACAAATAAGCATTGCACAATATAGTGTATTTCAGCAGGTTATGAGACTTCCCAACAGCCTATGTCATTTAAAGTGAGCTTTGTTACCATGCTCTGTAACAGTAACTGGTTAAAATAGTATTTGTATACTCTGTCTGAAGAATATAATAGTAAAAAAAAAAAAAAAAAGAACAGCCCTAGATAAACATATTGTAATTCCAGTCCTAACACATTTTTTCACATCCAAATCATGTTAAATAATTTCTGGAAGAATTCATTCAAATATTTTTAATTCAATAATTGAATAGAAAAATTGGGGGTTTTATTATGTGGTCAGTGACACATTATCTCTCACTGAGAAATAGAATAGCTTGTACAGAACAACATATGCAATATTAAGGTGATACAAATCTGATTTCCATAGAGTTGCTTCTTGCCTATTTACACAGTTTAAGCACAGAACATTAATTTTGAGTCCTATTAAATTTACTGAAGGCTAAATTAAGTTTCCTCCAGCAACTTTGACTTTGTGAATACAAGGTAGCTCATATGCTAAGGATTTTGTTGCTTCCATTGACATGACATAACTTTTGCTACAAAACTGTACCGTGTTCCAAGACATGTTTATGTAGACAACATTCATGTCTTGAAGCTGCACATTTCACCTTAGTGGGCATTTGATTCAAGCATTTTCAGAATAGGTTTAGAAAATGTTTCTCTTGCAGAGAACAGTTCAAATAATGCGCCTTCTGTCTCAAATAAATCTGATGCCCAATTTCCTTCTTAAGTGAAAGACTAAGAGGCTGTTGAGTCATGTACATGATTAAATGAATGCTTCAGGGACTACCACTGGATTCAACAGTAAACATTACTTATTCCAGAAATTCAAGAAGGATGGAATTAGGTTTTCCATACATGCAATGTACATTATGCATCACACACTTTCCTTTTCTTTACCAGAAAGGCAACAGTGGAGTTAAAACTGTATTTATTTCAATAGGGATTTGGCATATTTGCTGTGATTGAAAGAGGAAAAGGCTATTACAACTACATTATTTAGCAACTGGAAAGTATTAATTATGGTGATAGTCCTTTCTTCCAGTGTGATATCTAATAATTTTTCCAAATAATCCTCATAAAAATATTCACATTTGCATTCTTACATGCCAAATTTACATTCTTTAGTAATGCACCAATGTAAAGTTCTTAAGATTGAGTTTAATTTTATTACACATCCATTTTAAAGTCTTTTTATGAACAACTGAATGGGGAGAATATCCTGGAAATTCTTTGTAAGAATTTAGTTAGAAATCATATCAGATTTAACTAAAATGATAGCCTCTAATTTGCTTGTAAGTCACCATACTTTTCTTCTGCTTCTTGTCAGTGGTTTGTAATGAAGGTTGCTTAAATAAGTGTTACTGCCTCTGTGAAACTGACAGGATGCAATAGTAAATACAATATTTAGGTAACTTAAGCTTCTGTGTCTCCTAAGACATGAGGCACTGTTGTGTTACTCTACAGCGTTGAGTTTGGCTTTTTAAGATGAAACTATTTCTGGATAAATTTAGTTGCACCTGAGATTTCTTTCAGCTGGAGAGATCAACTTTGTCATTATTGCTATTGTAATTCATCTCTAGGTGTCTGAGTCTTTTGTAGCTGGCACTAATCCCCTGAAGCGGGGAACTTACTTTTCTTAATGTGACGTCTTAATGCCAATATAATAACACTAACACTAGGGAGCCCAGATTCATGTTCTCACAGCGATTAACAAGGATTTAAAGCACTCTTTCTTAAAAGAGATAATTATTACAATTTACAATGTTCTTTTAGACCTTAATTGTTTAGCAAAGGTACCATTGTGGCACCTGACAGTGTTTGCAGTAAATCCTCTGAGTGAGATTTTATACAGAGTATCTCCAGCTTCGAAAGAACCAAACCAAAATGCGTTTCAACTCTAGTAAGCAGCTCTTTCACATGTCCCTTGCAGACCACGTCATGACCTGGAACAGGGTATGATGTTCACTATAAATCCTTGTTGGGCTGACCAAAGACACCAGCCCACATGTCAGGGAACTCTTATGCTTTATTGCATAAATTCACTCCAGCAACTAACCCACTATTTAGTTGGTAGAAGTATTGACTAATAAGCTCCCAGCATTTACAAAGAACTTTAACAAGCTCCCAACTCTACAACAAATTTCAGGTACAGAGCAAGGTGTAGAATATGATTGCTGCTCTTGCCAGGATGAAATGAGGGAGGAGAGGAATAAAGGAAGAAAGAGACAAAGAGAAGGTAAAAGATCACCAGTCCTTAGATCCTGTATTCTTCCTGCTGCTGTGGGTGATCTGGCTCTGGGGCTCACAAAGGACAGAGAGCAAGAGACTGATCCACTTCCTTTTATACATTACCTGATATACCCCTCTTATGTGAAATGCATTTTTTGCATCATTTGCACCCTATTTTTTGTGAGTGCACAGTCAGTCCCTTAGATCTCTCCCAGGAATAAGCTGGGGGAAGTTGGGGTTCTGTGGTGGTCCTGGAGCCCCTCTTACTGAGGTGCCTGGGACTTAATCCTTCTCTTGACACAGGTGCACTGAAACAGGAGTGGCGAGGAAGACTTGCAGGCCTAGAAACTGAGAAGGAAGTTGCCTCAGAACAGCCCTGCCACACCTCCATGGGACTCTCTCTTCCCTTCCCAACTTTCCTGTTGCAATAGTTGGAATGCTTGAGACAAAACATGCTTATGCCTGGTCCTCCACAACTAGCTAGGAAGTCAATAACCTGAACAGCTCTGACATGGACCAGGCTAAGTACCTACCAGATCACTATTTATTTGTTCCAAACTCCATACCCCTTTCACTGTCAGATACAGTGTTTATGGCAGTTTTCAGTCCCATTCGTGTAAGTTCATCCTCCTGTTTTTAGTGTCCAGAGAAGGTAAATGCCTGTGTTTCAGAGAGGTGTGTAACTCACGCTTATGTACAGCAAATAAATGCACCTTCTCCCTGTCATTGCTCACAGTGTGGTTTCATTCACATAAAGTTCTTTTTTATGCCATAAGAATTTCTTTTCTTACTGCAAGGCTTATTGATTCCTACTCAATGAGGCTCTTCCTCAATGGCACAAAGAGTGTGTGACCAAATGAGTGGGAAAGCATCTGGGTTTGCCAATTGGAAGGCAGATGTGCACTACTGCTTCATGCTGGTATGAACATGTTTTACTTCAGGCCCTCCCAAAGCCAAAGGAACTCATTCAAGAAGAGAGGAGGTACTAAATGTATTTTGCTGACTTAGGGCCTTTGTGTGGACATGTGATTGCACTGCTGACAACATCTTGTCAGTCCTGCAGGTGTGCATTTGCTAAGAGGGAAAGCATTCCTGCTGCCCCAGTCCATACTGCTTTCTCCAGAGCAGCAGGCACTGCAGAAAAGCATGAAGAGGAAAAATTCATAGTTCCTAAGCACTGGATTGATCTTGTTGGATTTAAGGGTAGATTACAAGTCAGTATATACTGTCTGTCTACAGAAGGAGATATATGCTTTATTTTTCTTGTAAACTGTCACCTGTAGTTTTATAACTGGTTGAGTACTAATTTATTTCACACATACAACTCATTTTTGAAATACAGTGAAGCCTTTGTAAGGAACTTTCATTTAAGTTACTCCTCAAACCCGAGATATATGATACTGCAGGTGTCAAACCCAAGAGGTCAAAAATTATGAATAAGGTTTAAAACACCCCCTCTTGCTTTGAGGTTATTATAATAACAAGAATGATAAATCATTTTTATAGAGGGACTTTTTTATATCTGAGGTTTTTTACAGGATATACTCTTTTCACATTAGAGTGTAATTTTTAAAAATTTTGTTTCCTTTTGGAGATTAAAAATATTCTGTTTCTAGATATTGCATAGATTTAAATCTGCACAATATTTCTTATCAAGATAGATACTGCAAAATATCACTTGATAATATTTATCTTCTTAAGAATCTTGCATAGATTTTTAAGGATCTTGAGAAAACTCAAGGAATTGAGCATAAGAACTAAGCTCTTATTACAATTTTAACCAGAGACTGAACATAGAATTGGCAGTACAATAACCTAGTTCTACAATAATGGTAGAAGCTAACTACTATGTGCATGCTTTCCTGAATATGGCATTTCTGTAGTATTTGAAAGCAAGGTCCACGAACAAATCAAACATATAATTTTTAAGCAATTTGAGCACAAAATTCAGTATGAGGTGACGTAAACTTATGCTCTTTTGTTCTTTACCTGAACAGAAAGAAATTATTTGGGAAAAACAGTTTCTTAATGCTTTTTTTAACCCTGATATCTGTTAGTTCTTACTACTATGTGAACAATCAATCTCCTCTGTTTTAAAAAATATTTTAATAAAAAATATCAAGATCCATCAAAATTTGTATCTGTCAGCTTTCTTCATTGATTTAATGTGATTTGTCACAAGAAAACTTTATTACTGCACATTAACACAATTAAAAAATGGGCATCTATGTTCAAATTTTAAAATACAGAATGAAACAGGAAACATTTACCTTAAAGCCTTATAAAACATATTTGTTAGGCAAGATAAATTTAAAAAAAAAAAAAAACCACAAATAAAAAGGTCAGGGGTGTAAATATATGCCACAATTCCAATGCAAAACACTTAAAAGGATTATCCTGTGTAACTGAGAAGCATTCCCTTGTGACCACATGAAGAAAATCTGTTTTCTAAATGACAGTAAGTTTCAGTTTTTAGGAATCTTGTGGGTTAAAAAGTTTGAAAACTGTTAGCACCTAAATAGTTGATATAGATTGATTTTTGGTGAGGAGGTAGGAAGCGAGCCATGGAAGTGAATTTTCTAGGAGGAAGTGCTAGAATCTTCTTCCATGCCTGGCAAAACCAATTGCTGGCTGGCTCTGAGAATAGGCACGCTGCTAAGCCAAATAGAAAAGCTGGGAATGCCTCTACGAAAACATATTTAAGGAAGGGGAAAAAATGCGGGAAAGCTCTTTTTCTCGCTCGCCTCCTAAAGAGAGGTGAGGGGGCCGGCTGGGCCACCGGGGGCCATCCTGGTGCCGCAAGCAGCCCTGTGGCCAGGGCTGGGGATGGCTGAGCCCTTCTTGGTGCAGTGCCGGGGCCGTCTTGCCGGGGCCATCCCAGCATCGCGAGCAGCCGCGCAGTCAGAACCATGCAGCCGGGCAGCGCCACGTGATCATTGCCATCTCGGCATGGCTCAGAATGAACTTTATGTGCTTAGCTGCCTGTAGCCAGCCAGGCTGCAGGCAGAAGGTTTTCTCCTTTTTGGCACCTCGCATGAAGAAAAGGCGCTGAGTGGAGCTGGCGGCCAGTGCGGTGCCGGTGGGACCATGTGGCAAGCAGCGAGAAGTTTGTGAGCAGTTCCCTGATGCGAGCCCGGACAGAATCAACTTTTCAATTCCACAGAACTCTATAAAAACTTTCCAATTGATAGAACTGCAGAATAAAGGAATCTATGAACACCAACTCTCTCCCAGATCAAGAAAAAGGAAAAGGTGGAGACACTTGAGGAGAGCAACATGGTGACACCAAGGTCAGTGCAGAGGGGATGGGAGGAGAAAGCACCCCAAGTGTCAGAGCTGAGATTCTTCTGCAGGCTGTGGTGAGTACTGTATTACAACAAATTATTTCCCTGTAATTCATAATATCAATGGGGGGAGGCAGGATTCACCCACAGCCCGTAAGCTAAAAGTACTCACGCTGGAACGTGTAGGTGGTGAGAGTCTGGGATCTAGTAAAAAGCTTGAGCAGAGAGACAGAAAATCTTGCTTTTCAGAGATAAAGGAAGAAGATCCTAGGTTTTATTCTAAAGAGAGAGGGAGAACCTTGCTTTCTTGCTTTTATTCTAGAACAGCTCATACTTAAAAGACTGTACCCATGAACTCGTAGCCCACGAGAGAAGCAGTGGTGGGCAGACAGCTTCGCCCATGGGAGGGGCTCACATGCAGCAGGTTTTACTGGGCGGGACTGCGCTCGTGGAAATTAGAACCATGTTGGAAAAGATCGCAAAGAACTGTCTCCCATGGGAAAAGACCCCATAGCATAGCAAAAGGAACTCCTCTCCCTAAATGAACTGAAAATGATGTAAAAATTAACTAAGAGTACCATGTCTTGTCTCCTTGTGCCGTCGGTAAGAAAGAAAGGCTAGGGGAAGGGAGTGGGTGTTCTAAAGCTTTGTATTAGTTCTCATTATCCTCTTTTAATTCTGTTAATAAAGTTTTCCTTTTATACTTTATTAAGATTTTGAACCTGTTTTGCCCTCAAAGTATTTTCTCTTAATGTTTATCTCACCCTATAAGTTTTTAATTGTTCTCTCCCCTCCTCTGCTCAGCTATAGCAGAAGAAAAAGTTAATAGTTTTTTCCATGAGTGCACTGGTTTTTAGCCAGTGTCCAACCCACAAGAAAGTCCTTCAGAGTTGGGGAGGGGGTTTTTATGTGGTTGCTGATAGGATCTCTAGGAATAAAAGAAACACATAGATTCTATACTACAACATCTGTTTGCAAATGCACAGAATTTTTCTATTGCCTTACCTATTCTTTGGGGTTTTTTTATGCCTGTTTTTGTAGTAAGACATCCCTGCTAAGCATAGCAGGTAAAAGCTTACCCTTTCTTTTCTCTTAGAAGTACAAATCTTGGGCTACTCATGATATCTAGCAGAAATCATAAAACTTATTGGACTATTTGTATCCTAACTCACTTCCAGTTGTCTTTTCTCACAAAATACAGCTTCTGGTTGGAAGGAAAATGTAGAAGAACTTTTTTAAGTTTCTGAGGAGCGCCTGGGGATGTGATGATATCACGGGAGGTGGGTTTATTTATGAACTGATGAGCTTGTCCCAGTTTTTAGTGGAGTTTCTTATATCTACAAAATAATAAAAAAAAATTTCAAGGCATCATTTCTTAATACCATATGTTTGTCTCTAAGTGGTCCTAATTAGAAGAGTCTTAACCATGTATTATTTGATGACAACTAGCAATTTAGTTGTTGATGTAACTCTGTAAATAGTTCCCTGTTTTTCAGAGAATTTCTTCTATTTGATGAGGGTATTTAAATGTTTTATAAAAGCATATCTCAAACTTGTCAGACAGCATATTTCACACTGTTTTAAAAGAGATGAATTAACTGTGAAGTCAATGATTTTTAAGTTGTGCTTTATCCTGCTGTGTCCTGTCAAAAAGCGTATGCTTTCTTGGCTGATAAAAATCTTATTCAAATATACACTGGTAACATGAAAACATCTGTATTATCATTGATTTTTGTAAGATCCCTAATGGTTAGGTGATTAATTAATATTTTTATTTTTTTATTTGATTCAGTTTTTACCACAGCACTCCATTTTAGGATTATAGCTGCCTTCTGACTGCAATCCTGGCAACAAAACAAAGGAGAAAATGCCTGCCATTAATCAAAAAACTGTTAAGTAATAAATCATAATTTTCAAGCAATGACTCTTTTGGGATAATAAAGGAAAACTAATTGCATGTAAAGTACATGCTACAGACGAATCTTACAGGCAACCTACCTCATTCTGTGTCAGGAGACCTCAGTTTTTCTTGTTATATCACCTGTGTGTGTCTATTAGTAACATGTTGTATTTAGGTCACAGGCAGCAGGATCCACTTTGAAAAATCCTTTCATCTGATTTGTAGCTTTTGTTAATGGTGCTTCCTAAATGTTTCTCGTGCTACATGTCTGTGCTTTCTCAGGAACATGCAGGTATCTTCCCATTATGCATTCTCTGGTCTTGTAAAAAAAAAATTAGGTAGATCTATCAGACAAATTTGCACAGTTGTTTGTACAGCATGAATCTCACTATGCTTGTCAGATTTTTGAGAAACTTCTGAGCAACTATTTTTGGCAGACAGAGGTATATGATGATACTCAAAGTAGAAAAATATGTCCCCACTTTATAAAAATACAGAATATTTTGGGGATGTTTTTTGACCTGAGCATTCTGTAAAACTTAAGAGATTACTGAGTGCCAGTTATTTATGTGTAAATACACATAAATAGGACGTCTACTGATTTTTGGTATTATCACAAGATTCTCACCTTGAGTTTAATCTTGCTGGCAATATTGAGGTTTCTTAGAATTGGAGCAGAACAGATGGAAGTGCCTCTCAAAGGTGCAAAATCTATCTAAGCAAGACCTTTGTTAATTGACCTAGTGGAAATGGAGTAGAGCTATATCTGTGATGACTTTAATGCAGAATAAGGCATTTAAAACACTAGGTGGTAAAACAATAAAGCATGAGGGCATGTTAATTTCTAAGTTTGGTATTTGTTAAAGTTTGTTAGGTTGGAAGATGAATATAAACTATTTTTAACCTTGAAGTGTTTGAAATTTTTTGCCATTTATGAGATCTCTATTGTTCAAACAATGTTCATAAGCTGGGAAGATTCATTAAATAAATGTGTGTTTAAAGACTGAAGAAAAGTACCACAAAATTATGCTGCACCATATTGTTTTGTAAGTCATTATATTTGTGAGATTGTATCTGTGATGTAAGGACACATCATTGACTATCCCTTGATGATCTTGCCATGCCAGGTAAAGAGGTTTCTATCCCTTTGTGAAAGGGATAGAAGTATCACCAAGCATGTTCTCTGCAAGCATGCTCGTTTGATTACAGTAATAATGAATGTTTGCTTTCCCTCATAATTTCTGCTTAGCTAAATCTGTGATTGAAAAAACAAACACAAATTAGTGCTATTGGTCAGAAACAAACCAAGCAAAGAGTTTAAATACATTAAATCTAATTTCCATTATGCCTGTGATCAGCAGAGAAGTCTACGTGCACAGTTCCCCAGTTGCTACAGAATTTCTTTACTTCTGGGGAATACTCTGGAGCCAGTTCCCCTTTCAGACTCTTCTGAAACCACCAGCCCCTCTTAAGGCTTTCTCTGACACAGATGTTGCTCTGAAATACCTCTTTCAATCTGCAGGGACAAATTTTGTTGTTAAGATTTGTAGTGGCATTAAATATAGATACACTAAAATTGGTGTGGTGAGTGGTGAATGAAGGGGAATGTCTGAACATGGAAGCAAGAACAGGAAGAGGAGAAAGGTTTTTGTTTGTTTTTTTTTTTAAGGGTGAAAGGTATAGGTGACATTAGGTTACCTATATTTTCTAGACCACAGAATACCAATGTGACAATTCTCAGAGCACCCAGTCTGGGAAAGCAGAGAAGAAACTAACAAAAGAGAGCCTGCTCCCAGAGCAGAACAGCCTCAGGCCATTAAGAAGTAATGACAAAAAGAAAGAGAACAGAGTTGGAGACCTAACATACATCAGGAGACTAAAGGAAATTCAGAGAAATTAAAGAGGACAGATGCACAAATTTTCTTAACCATTATTAGATCAAAACAAGCACAAAGTCGCCCGTCTAAGAAAAAACAGGTTGTAAAAATGGCTTGATAAATGTTTTTTCTTGTCTTCCTATGCCATTGCATGAAATCCTGGCCAAACCACTGGTTACATAAAACTTGTGCCCAGTCTGCTTGGATGTAAGCATCTCAGGGTGTATGAGAGCTTGGCTGTATGAGCAACATTGGTTTCCTTTTAAAATAAAACAGTTTTCTCTTCCCACAACTACTTGCACTGAGCACTGCTATACGGTTGCACAAATGCTGCAGCATGTTTTCCTTCACTGTGGAAGTGATTTTCATCTCTTTCAATGCTTGTCAATTGAATTGCTTGAAACAGAATGTCTGTAGGATAGTAACAAGAGGACTGGCTGGTGTAGCATGCATGAGTGGATGGTTGTCTTGCGTATTTCACCACACAGGGTGGGTTCCACAAGACATCTGTGCAAGGCACTGGCTATGTGGAGGAGAAGGTGAATTGTTGGGAATGCATTTAATGGAGTGAACCAAGGATATAACACTTGTTATATTAACCAGGTAGGAAAAGTATGTAGATAACATGAAGCTATGTAATGAATGATAAAATTGGAGTGTTTTGAAGGAGAATGAGGCCTATAGATTAGGGACAAGTTTATAAGATACTCATATTCTAGCATTCCTTTTAATAAAGGAGTATAACATGAATCTCTCTCTTAAGCTGATTGTGGAGGTTTTCATCCCTAAGTAATACCCAGTTGTGAAGCCTAGAGCATGTTTCATTGTAGATTTTTGAAGAAAAACCTGACTAAACCAAGAAATAACATTTTCTTTACAAGTATGAATAATAGAGCTATTACACTGTTGTAGGAGGAGAGGGAAAAAGGTATTTGGACCTCATATGAAAACAGCTAATCTTCCTGACACCATGGCTATAAGGACCCATTGTTCATAAAGGGAGTATAAATTCCGGTTGTGGTACATCAGCTTGGGAGAATACAGAGGGACTTTGCTCAGCACTTGTCATTTGAAGATGAGAGATTAAATGAGACCTTAAAAAGGCAAATTTTTCTGTGGACAACGTTTACTTTCTTCCATCACACACATCTACAATAGAGCTCCTAAATTATTTTGGAAGTTGGTGACTAGTAAAATTACCTATGACCTTCTCTTCAATTTATTTATGTTTCATAAGTGTAATGGAAAGACACAAACTTTTACAACTAACCTTTCATATGACAAATCTATCAGGGCTGTGTTGGGTAAGCATTTTTAGAACCTATATAGACTTTCAAAAATATTTAAACTTACTAGACTTTATAAAACACAGATTCGCTCTTCTATAAGCACCTAAGTATGCTCAGGTTAAAAAATATTCTTCTATTACAAGAAAAATGTTTATGCACAAATTCATTTTTAAACATTTAAAGTAATATACATTTAAAATTAAGGTTATGTTGAAGTGTTTTTTGGGTTGACACGCATTGTAGTCAAGTTAGGTACTACATGTATTGCAGTGATGACAAGAAGAGTGAAGGTATGTTAGAAATAGTATTAAACAGTAATCTTGTGAGCACCAGGACAAACAGCCTGATTGCCTGCAGTTTCATATGTTGTGAATGTGCATCACTGCTACACTGGGAGTAAGCAGCAATGCCAGATCACTGTCTCCCATGTTAGTTGTGCCATATTTACTGCATATCTCTCACAGTTCAGTTTTCCTACTAAAGTGTGTTTTCAGAAAAACAAATGACAAGTAAATTTACTTTCTTCATTGTAAGCAATGCAGCCATTGCTACCCTATGAATGAAATTTTCCTGTCTCTCTAGATACTGCTCTGTATATGGATAGGGGAAGTAGAGCACCCCATAAATAATTTCTGCATAAGCAAGGGCAAGCAAATGGTAACTCACACTGAATAGAATGGCTGTGTCCTTTGTGCATAAATCTGTCTGTCTATCTATCTATGTATCTGTGTGTCTGTGAGGGACTAAAAACCTGCTGTAGGCTTACAGGCAGACAACACAACTTCCCAGTTAATTTAGAGGAGTTTTTAAGTTCTACACTGAGCATAGTTCCATTAGAATTGCCAAAGTCAAGTGTTTTATGTCCAGGAAAGTTACTCATAAAAGAGTGATGCTCTAGTATTCTTGGTAGGGAGAGAATGTATGACTATCACTAGAATAAGTTATATTCTCCAAGCCCTTTAAGATACTCAAATTTTGGCTCATAGTAACTTTTTTCCTGAATGCAGATGAAAATAATGATGGACTTTTGTGCTTTCTTACCCTGATGCTTAAAGCCAAAAATGCTTTTTCACCTTGCAGCAAAAATTTGCTTAGAACATACACATGATTGGGATCTTCAGCTTTACTTTGCTATGCTATGTTTTACAAGAAACAGTGTTCTTCATTTTCACAATAAGTTCTAGAATTAATGGTATGTTTACGGTCTGTATCTGTGCTAAAAGCATCATTGTGAAATATATATAAAGAAATCATGGTGGATAGTGGTGAATGGGTATAAATTTTGATTAAGAATGGATATTAGTGATTTTTATATCAACAGTTTTAAGTATATGCTCAAATTTCATTCCTATAAATGTGTGTGAGAAAATGAATGAGCATTTATGAGAAACAATCTGAAATTGATCAGTGGCATTCAGTAATAACCCCCAAACACTAAAACATCAGCATTGTCTAGATGCAAATTATTTATTGAGAAAATCCTGTGGAACCCTCTGCCTCTTGGCACACCTGGCTTAAGGCTTGGATCATTAAACTTCTGTGCTTTTACAACTCAGGCACAGTCTGCCAGAAATACAAGGAAAATAACCCCATCACCAGTACAGGAGGAGGGACAGCTTGTTGGGAAGCAGCTCTTTGGGAAAGGGCCTTTTTGTCCTGGTGGACAATAAGCTGTGTGTGAGCCAGCAGTGTGCCCTGGGGGCTGAGAAGGCCAATGGTATCCTGGGGTGCATTAGGAAGAGCATTGCCAGCAGGTCGAGGGAAGTGATCCTGCCCCTCTACTCAGCCCTGGTGAGGCACATCTGGAGTGCTGTGTCCAGTTCTGGGCTCCTCAGCACAAGAGAGACAGGGAGATCCTGGGCAGGTCCAGCAGAGGACCACAAAGGTGATTAACGGACTGGAACATCTCTTTTATGAGGGAAGGCTGAGGGAGCTGAAGCTATTTAGCCTCAAAAAGAGATGAATTAGGGGGGACCTCGTCAATATCTGTCAGTATCTGAAGGGAAGGTGTCAAGAGGATGGATCCAAGATCTGCTCAGTTGTGCCGAGCAGAGCTGATACTCAGGAAGCGTCGCTTGAATTTTTCTATATATATCTGCTCTGAATACTTTTGATTGTGCTCTCTACAGCAATTTTAGAGCAGTACTTCACATTCTAGAAGGCTAAGAAGGCTACCTCAGGCAAAGAAGACACTATCCTTGAGCAGCAAATTAAGGAAGCAGTGTAATGAATCTCCTCTCCTATGTAGTGGAGGATAAAATGGGAAGTAGTTATGAGGATTTAATTCCCTTTTATATGTAAAAGAGCTTTTAACTCTTCAGCAGGGAGCCCTAGGGCTGTGCAATTTTCTGTACTGATGGTGAATGAATAGGAAGAAAGAAAAATCTGTAATCTGTGGGCCTTAAGTCTGTTCCCTGTGTTTTATTCCCCAAGAGATTAGGTTGCAGTGATGGTTGGGATGCTAGGCAGCTTCACACTCAGAATGAGTGGCAGAAAGATTTCTACTTGGTTTCTAGCTTGGTTTGTAGGGTTGTGATTTTTATTCAGGAGAGTGGGAAAAGGGAAGAGGAAAGCTATGTGCTATATAAGATGCTATATAATGAGATGGAATACATTTCTTAATTCCTTCCTTTTTCAGTTTGGTGTAAATATAGGATACATGAACTACTAATTAGCCTGAGGTGTTTTGTTAATTCCAATTCCTTGGATTTTACTCCAGCTGTGACTTACTTATCAATGACTTTCCCTTCAGAGAAGTCCCTCCTGGACCTTGAGGGTGGGAAAAGTGTCTGTGAAAGACTATTGGAGGCAGGAATCAGTGAACGTTTGTACATGAAGATCTCTAACTACGCAGGCATGCACAAAGTTTGGAAGGATTTCCTTGCATAAAGAAAGGATGACAGAAAACACACCCTTCAGAGCAGCTGAGGTTATTTCTGTGTGTGTCTATCTCTGTCCTCCTTCGTTCAGAGAGTTTTCCTAAAACACCTGTGTATGACTTGTTCATCACTTTCTTCCTCTGTCAAGACATGTTTGCCCAAAAAAAGTGGGTTTTGGCACCCATCACTGTTACTGTGATGGTCACCAAATGATTATTTTATTGTGTTTCCCAGAGATAGCTGTCACATTTTGCTATTTCCTGGTGCTACACTGCATCAGTCAGCTGGAAATCACCCCTAAGTGTTCAGTTTTGCTGGGATAAACACTAGAAGGGCAGCTGATTTGTTACTCTTAATTCTTCATTGCATCTCCAGTGTCCCATCATTTGCTCTTTCCCTTTTTTATTTTTTTTCCCAGGATCCCACAGGTTTAAATTTAAACTGTCAGCTTTGCATCACATATGATACCTTTCTATTTACATAGTTTTATCCTGCCTGCTAGAAAACACACACTTCTTGACTGAAAGTTCACATTAGTGAATTGCTAAGGCTTGTGACTGTTATTGGAATACATATAAATATTTCTTTACATATTTCATCAAACAAAAATTTGAATCTCTCTCGGGTGTGTTACCTAGTTCCTTATTCACACCATAACAAACATGGGAGACCCTGGTTTCTGATGTGTTTCATAGCAAACAATTACTTTGCATTTCCTGTGTACTTCTGTATATCTTTATGTAATATGTACTACTCATACTTAAAGATACATCCAAACATTATTGCTCTCTTTAAATGTATTTGGTTTTCTGTATTATTCATTCTAAAAAATGACATCCTAGCTAGAAATGTTTTTATTGAAGAAATTTGCTGATTGCTTTCTTTCAACACTCACTGATTTTTTTTTAACAAATGGCAGGGTGATATTATACTGCAGACAACTTGAGGCTCTTGGTGCAACTCCAAATCTGTTGCAGATTTATGCTTAGATTATTCTGATCTTAACTAGAAGATTTATTCCCTTAAATTCTTAACCTGCTTATGCTTAAAGTTGTTTTTGTTTATTTGTTTGTTGAGGGTTTTGTAACATGCTTTTTTTTAGTTTTTCACTTGAAGTAAAAGGACAGTCAAAGCTGATTACTTTAAGAAAATCATTAATCTAGTTGATGTATCAAATTCAAAGGAGTACATTAAGCAGGTTAAAATCTAAAAAAAGTCTATCTTTTTTATTGACAGCACCACCTGAACTTTGACTTCCTTGTTCTTTATCTCCTTTCTTAATCTACTTAGTCTTGACCCTTCAGGCCTTTTTTCTACTGTGGTTGAAGAAATTTTTCCATAATTTTGAATATATTTGAAAAATCTCTCTTTTCCCTGTTTGAAACATTTCCCATCTCTTAATTCAAATTCTTTTTGAAGGCATGTCTTTCTCCTGAGGGTCAGAAATGTTCAATCATTGTATATAGGTCATAGTCACTGTGTAAAATAATAAAAGTAAAACAGAGTAAGGAGAGATGAATTGATAGGGTCTGGACAAGCCTCAAGGTTTGTCTCTTAAAAATGCAATTTCCTAAGTTAAAGTTTATTTCGCTATAAAGAATCTGTGCAAAAAATAGGAAGCATTGCAGACTATCCTTCCATTTACAATTCTATAAACAAGCAAGTGTGGATGCCTGCACTGATTTTGGAAAATGCTTTAACTTGTTTACTTCATAACAGAGGAATTTTGAGTGACTGGAAGAATTTAACTTTGCCTTTCCAGGGCAGGGAAGGAGGCAATGAAACTTGTTTGACATACAATTTAACTCTGATGATGTGTTCTGGTTTAAAGTTGACCTGTTGGTGCACTGTCCTTATTTGCATGAATATTTGTAGAACATGGAAAGAACTCCGTGCTGCATAAATCCAGATTACTTAAGTACTTTGAGTCATATAAACAATACAATAAATACAATACATCGTTTATTTGCCTCACCATCAATTTAAGAGCTTGATTTAAAGGGCTGAAGTCAAAAAACCTGGTGCTAAATTGTGTCTAAATTAGGAATAGGGAAGGAGTATTCATAGGAAAATCTGATGTCTTTTCCCCTAAAACTGATGAGACAAAAGTAGATTGAAAATTCATTTGGCCTATTTCCTCCCCTGAAGTATGTTTTTTATACCACTGTTGTTTCTGACAAATACATTTGTTTTGAAAGATTTTCCAATTTTAAAAGATCCTCTAAGATAAGGTCACTAAATTTTTCATTTGTTATTCCAGTATTTTAAGTAAAGAGTTAACCTTTAGCACTTGGAAGTCTTACCTAGTGTGAAACCTTACAAGGGTTTGGGGAATTTTTGTCATAGCAAGTAATTTTGAAAAAAATGGTTGAGTGTTAACCTGCAAATCAATCCAACTTAACCTCTGTCAAAGCCATTTTGCATTTTTTTCTCATGATTTTATTCGGCAAGACACTTGAAACATTAGTTTTTATCCTATAGTTGATCCTATCTTAAAATCAAATATTTTCAAATTTCAGGTGAACCAAAGTACATTTTTCTTTCAAAATATTGGAAAAAGAAGAAAGTAGATGCAACTCTGCAGACTTTCATTGAATGTCATGAAAATCTCACTGCAGAACCAATGTGTAGACCTGTCCCATGATCTTGATTCAATCTCATACGTGTCCTTGATAATGCGATGGATTTTTCTTCAAATGGTCATATTTATGGTGTAGCCATTATAACTGCATCCTTAAAAAGTTGCCCTCAGGAGAGGCCATATATGCCACAATGTTTTGAGAGATTTTAGCTCTTACAGAAAGGATTTTGGCTGATTATCAAGCAAGAAGAAAATATTTTCATTGGTCTTTCCTTTGGGTATCTTCTGTTGTTCTGATAACTACTCTGACCAGTCTGCTCTAAGTTACTTTTGGATCCTGGGTTTTATCAGCTAGAAGGTGTGAGGTATATCAAAATTCTCTGGTTTTACTCAGTGAGGTTGTGAAAAGGTGTAGAAAGAGAAGTGTTGCTATTTTGGCTGGAAAATGGAATGTGTATTAGAAGAAACCTGTTTTTAAAACAATTCCCTGGAAATGTTCAAGCCAGGTTGGATGGGGATTTTGGCAGCTTGTGTCCCTGCCCCAAACAAAAAAAAAGCAAACCAAAACCAAACCCAAAAAATCTCCAAAAGAATGTGAAAATACTTAATTCAAATAGATTATATCCACTTGGCACTGGATTGGTTAATAATATATTGAGATAATATAAGTAAGGAGCTGCATTACTTTAAATCTGGAAGAGAAAGTTCTTGCACATTTTAGTATTATTTCCCCTGAGAGATATGTTGATGCTCCTTAAAATATATAGTTAAATAAATTGTAGAAATATATAATGAAGATAATAATTTTGTAGAAGTTTATGTAAGTTAGCAACAGAAACTTCTTTTATTCTAAAAGAAGAATGTGCATGTATTTGAAAGTTCCAGAGATAAAATATAAAACATTCTACATCTTTACCTTCAGTATTAACCAGCCCTTACATAAGATTCTTAAAGAAACTTGCTTTTTTTTTGTTCTTGTTGTTGTTGCAGTGCAATAAAGTGTCTGATATGGCAGTGAACTGGCAATGTTGGAATATTTCCATCCCATTTTTGCAAAATCAGATAAAACAGTATTCCTGATTTTCAGTTTTAAATTCCAGAAATTTCTCTTGATTATATATAAGTTTCCACTGTGTTGCACAGTGGAAATTCACTATCACTGACCTGACTCGTACCTCTAGGACTATCAGTAATTTTGGAAATGAACTCTTGATTAGCTGTTCTTTTATTTCACTCTCCCTTTTTAAACATTCTTAATGACAGTGTTCAAATTTGGCAATTGATACCCTTTGAAAATGTGCTTCTCAGAAGCTTCAAATCATCCTTATCCCACCATTTATGGCCAGAAAGATGTGCCACAAAATATCCTTCTAATATAAAATCATATTTGTTTGGAAAATATTTGTATTAGAATGAGCTAAATTTAGAATTACTATACTAAATAAGCTAAAAAATTTTCACGTCAGTGTCCTTCTGTATTTTTATGAATCACTGATGTTTTTTATCTCTGTGTGTACTGTTTTTCAAATAATATGATTAATCATATGTTAAAAAGACATTATTTTGATTGTATTTTTTCTCCTTTTTATACCGAAGTTCATATTCACTAATCATAATGGATTTAACATTTATAGCATGGTAACTGGTAGTATGATTATTGATTATCTCTCTTTTTGCTAACAACTGATATTTCTCATTCTTGATGGTTGTTTTCTTCTTTTCTTTTTTGTTCTTTTTTTTTAAATGAATTAAAAACTTTGAAAAAGCCTGTCTTGACTGAGAATAAATCTTGGCAATTAAAGGTTTAAAGACAGAACAATTTTTTAAAAATATGAACTATTTACCTATCCTCTTTTTCATCTCCCATTCCTTTTAAAAATAAGTGGATAAAAAAATAGTTTCATAAAGTAGTTTATACCTTTTGTGAAAAAGGTAAATATTCAGTTATGATTCAGGACAATACCCAAATGTCTTAATGTACTTCATAGAAAGAGTCAGCATAATTCCCTCCAATAGATGGTAATTAATGTGCTCATGAACATCCTTTCACATACATTATAGCTTCCTTTACTGATCCCTGTTTCTAGCTTTAAGCTATCTAATTAATTTGGTAATGTAAGACTTGACAGGTGGTTTTAATTTTCTGCACCACTGAGAGGGAGACATGAGATTGCAGGCAGGGAATACAAATATCACCATGATATTTATTTTAATATGATTGTTTTGGTTGATTTTCTTGAGAATGTGTAAGGATATTTTGCTGGTTTGGAACAAATAGGGATGAGGGAATTAGATTGTTCATAGTGTCAGGTTGTTTGATCAGTAGGATAAGATTGTGTTTTACGGAAAATAATTCTCTTGTGCACTTTTCAGTCTTATGGTTTTTGATGTAAAAATATTTTTCAATGAACAAATATCCATTATGCCATAACACTTTTTTATAAAATAGCAAGAGTTTTTTAAGTTGAAGGTGTTCTCTTAGTAGGTGTTTCTCTGAAAAGAGGGCTTAAGGACTTTAAAAATGATACCTAAATAGTACAACAGTTACAAAAATGCTAAAAAGTGGTTAAAAGAAATGCTATTCTCTTTCCCATCCATGATAGTGTAATTTTTGCCTAAATGTCCTTGAATATCTTACAGGGCTGGAATGAATAATTGGATAGTTCTTCCTATTTTGCTCTCATTGTTGCAATAGTGGAATGTCTTGCAATTCTGGATGAATGGTAACTGAAATGTGCATGAGAAGCAAGAAGTATTTCCTACTCACTTACAGAAAATTAAGATATGGCATAGATCAAGTGGCATCCTTACAAAATATAAATGCAAGGGGTAATAGAGGCAGTTTTAGGTGAAAGGCCGCTAAAATCAGATTTCTTGATTTCTGATGTATTTCACTATTAACTAGAAACTCTTTACTACTCTTAAGGCAGAGCTAAAGCACAATAGATTTTATTCCATTTTATATTACTTACAGAAAGTCAGATTCAAAATGACTTGATAAGTGAATGTTTCTGAAACAGTCTTATCTGTGTTCCAGTCTTCTGTAAAGCTCATGTGGGGCAAGCTCTGTAGCTTCTGAATAAAATAAAAATACTTAAAGGAGATAAACTACTTGTAGAAAGCAGCAGAGTATTAAAAAGGAAAAGAATTACAGAAACATTCATATAAGGTTTGAATTCATCAGCCTTGTCTCCCTTGGTTTGTGACCTGGTTGCTTATCCACAGCATATTGTCATTTGAGTACCCCAGCCTCAGATAATCTTGGGAGCTCTTGGCCAGTCCTACACTTGCAAGAGAGGGAGGCAGCAGTCCTGGAGCAAATTATTTCTTATGAACACTTATGGCCTCAATCAGGTGGAGGAGTGGAGTGTTGCTAAGCACTGCCACAAGAAAATGCAGTGGAAGTTCATTTGCAAAATTTCAGTTTTCTGTGTAGAGGAATAGGTTAGGAATACAAAAAGATTATTTAGATTATTCAGAGAATGTAAAATCAGCTTTTTCTGAGGAGTCCCTTAAATAGAAGTTGCAGATGTTTTAGATGGCTCCTAGTGGAAAGATGATTATGCAATTGGATCCCCTGAAGTCAACAGATGGTTGCACTGACATCAAGACACTACCCTTCATGAAGGGCTGCAACATCTGAACAAGGAAATTATGTTTTAAAGTGATCATAAAACTCTTTAAAATCATCACATCATCTATGTTGGAAAATATCCATAAGACCGTTGAGTACAACCATTAACCTAACACTGCCAAGCCCACCATGTCTCTCAGTGCTACAGGTATTTTAAATACATCAAGGAGTGGTGGTTTAAACACTTCGCTGGATAAGCTCTTCAGATGCCTGACTACCCCTTCCATGAAGAAAGTTTTCCTGATATCCAATCTAAACCTCCCCTGGTTGTTTACTCTTGGTTTGGTGTTCTTGCTTATTTCTTGGAAAAGACACTGACCCCCACCTTACTCTGCACACTTTCAGGTTATTGCAGACAGTGACAAGGTTCCTCCTCAGACTTCTTTTCTCCAAACTAAAGAGTCCCAGATCCCTCAACCACTCAGACATTTTCTGTAGAACCTCCACCAGCTTTGTTGCTCTTTGGACACACTCCAGGACCTCAATGCCGTTCTTGTACTGAGAGGACACAAACACAGGATTTGAGGTATGGCCTCACCATGATGTCTATTGTAGTCTGCTAAAAAGACAAGAAGAGTCTTTTTCCACTCTCTTACATTTGTTACTATTGATGCAAATACTCCTCCTGTGCTTCCATTCTTATCTGACCTAAGCTGTTTTCCCAAATAAAAAGTTCCTTGCTGCTTCCCTGTGTGTTGGCTTTGATTATGGGATACTTTACCAGTGCAATGCTTATGAGCAGCACAACTGAGAATATCACCCAGGGATTGATTATCTTTGAAAATCACATTGTATTTGGAGTGTCTAGAAATTAATTGAAGTCCAGGCAGTCAGATTTGGAAATTGAATGCAAACCGAATAAATGGACAACTTTTCCTCCATGAGATGAAAAAAAGCAAAGATAATATAAAAGAATGAATTGCAATAGATACTTAGTGAAACCTGATGACATTCCATCCATACATGCTCATGAGTTTGTCACAGACTAAAGGAAGAAACCCAAAAGCTTTGTCAAATGTGTCACCAATACATAAGGCCATGATCAACTTTTTGCTGAGCTCAAGCAGGACAGAAATGCTATTTCATTATTTACCACTTTACCCTGCATTTGAACTACAAAAACACACACAAAATGGTAGAAGAACTCAGGAACTCATCTGTAAGATTAGAGAAAGGGTCCTGCTTCCACAATAAATATTTTTTTTAAATCAACACAGTTCTGTTTGTCATAATACCTGTTGCCCTAGGTATTTGGCTTAAATATTAATCTATTATTAAGTAATAGTCCAGAGCAAAATTGCAAACTGAATCACATATTTGATCAGTGACTCTGCATATGCTGCCACTTAATCATGTTTGAAAGCATGTTTGGCTTTTAACAGTTCAACCATCAGCTTCATGTCCATTCTCACCTCCTTTCTTTTCCTTGTGTTTTTGAAAGAAGTGGTTTTATGAAATTACTTGATGACAGCTTTCCTTTTTAAAGGTCTGCCTGGCCTTGATGTAGAATCTTAGGTATTTTGACTTTCTGTCATGAGAGCTTGGACAAATTTCCAGTCACTCTTTATCAGTGGCATGACTGTAGTGTCAGATCTGAATTAATCCCTTTAATGAAGTATTCTTTAGGAGCAGGTAAATGGCTGTCCTTGTAAATTGAAGGCTGCCTGTCCTTCTAACCTCAAGAATCCTAGAATAACTCTATTTCTTGAAAGACAGAGAGAAATGTTTTTCCAGAGAAGAGATGGCCAATAATGACTGACCTGCAAGTAAGTAGAAGAGGAATGGCTTCAGGAATTTCAAGAGGCCAAGGAGATCCTTAATTGTTCAGAAACAAAAAGTTAGGGAAAATCAGTATTCCTTGAAGCTCTTCCTTTCTGAGCTACAGTGAACAGCAAATACAAAGGATACTGAGAGACATGCAAAATTAGGAAGCTGCCTGTTAAAAGGGCTGTGTGTACAAACCAGGGCAGGTATTTCTCTTCTGGCACAGGGTTGGATAGAAATAGCAGTTGTCTCTCTCCTGTTGAGAGACAGCAGTGAAAATGCATGGAAAATGATGCCAGTAAAGAGCTTTAAATTTGCCAAATGTACACCTGACAAAAGAATGAAATGCAGTTATTTGTTTGGGCCATCTGCTTTTGGACAAATAAAAAAAGTTCATTAGAAACCAGCACTAGGTAATTGTTTGCAATGACATCTCAAGTAAGATTCTAGCTCCTCTAAGTTTGCTAAAAGCAGATGTTCTTAGGGAAAAACGTCACATATCTTTCCAGAGTAGAAGTCTAGTGATTCTTTTGTCTTCAGAATATCTAAATTGCTGTAGTCTGTGAATATTAATGCTTTTTTTTTTTTTTTAAATGGTATTAACTATAACTTGACCATTGTGCCAAATAGTAGGTTTGGCTAGTAAACAAAATGTGATTAATCAATATAATTTCTTGACATGAACATAAAGTGTATTTTCTAAGGCACAAATCTTAGTAGTAGACTGGCAGGAGATCTCTTTACAGTATGGGTCTACCTTAAGTGATAAAATAAGGCCAAGAATGCAGAGTCAATAGAGTGCATGGGGCATTAAAGAATAAGGTTACAATGTCTCCTATTCAGAAATTAAAATGTTTGATGTGCTAATGTAAGTTAGGGATAATTGTGAAAAATGCAGTTATTGCAATCCAAGTTTGAAAAAAGAGCAGAATTAGTTTCTGGTATTAACGTAACTTACAACTGATGTGTTCTCTTCTTGGAAGAAGTTTCTTTACTTCCATCAACAAAGCAGTGGCAAGGGAGCTCTGTAGGGCTCTACTTGTCTATTTGAAAGTGTAAAGAGAACAAGCAAGAGCAGAGGATTGCTTACATCCCACCATTCCCTGTCTCCCCCTCAAATGACCAGGAGGTATAGACACATGGTGTAGAGGAAAGTGATAGGTGAGAAGCTTTCTTTTGGAGACACCAGGTTCCTCCATTGCAGTTTACCACTGCATGTGTTCTCCAAAGCTATTAACACCTTCCCTGCTATCTTTAAAAATTAGGAAAGAGAAGCTAAGATGAAAATTAAGTAACAAAAGCCTATCTAAGCTGTGTGTTATTGCTGCTTTTGAAAATGGCATATATGTAAAGTGGCTGATATGCTTGGTGGTCACAAATTTTAATGGGAGAAGTAGGGAGTCCAAGGATTCCTGAAGTGAATGGGAAAGAATACAGAAGGGGACACCCCTGTCGTTTAACTTCACAGTAGGACTTCTTGAACTGCTTTTTGTGTTTATGTGTGAAAGTTTTAAATTTTCTTCATGTTTTCTTCCAGGGGATTTATTGTTTTTCATGCCCAGTTTTCTTGCTTGAAATTTTCTTTCAGTCAATCTGCATCTTCAGTTTCCCAGGCACAAACTTCTCCTATGAATATAATGAAAGCTTTTTTACATTGTATTATCTCATGTTGTAAGAAGCACAGAGGTAATTAGGTTCCACCCTTTCCTCATTTTTGTCCTACCTCCTCCCAAGACTTCCCAATGCAGCAGGAGTGGTTTTCTCATCATTCCACCTCTATGGTCAAATAAAAAAAAAGTGGTTCACTAAAAGTATATTTGCAGTTTGAATCATCTCTACCTCTACAATGAGACATGTTCCGTTATCTCAGGGGCAAAGAGGCAAATGCAGAGTTTTCTCTAAACAGACACATTCATTTTGGAGTTTTCTGATTGGGATGATCTCCTTGGTAATGCTGGGTGTTGTCTGCTTTTACTGTATCAATAATCTCCTGCTTGTTGCAGGTTCTTACTTCATTGTTTCCTTTCCTCATAAGCTGGAAGAAATCTGAAAGCAAATGAAATGTCTGTTTTTCTCTGGTGATGTATGAAAAACTATTTCATGGGACTCTTTGTTGTGCGATGGCTTAGTATTTCTGGAAAACAAAAAGGTCATAATGTAGAGACATCAGATATGTTGAGAAGACACAATAGTTGTAGTTCAGAAGCATCCTTGAGAAGATGTGATGAGCTCATACCATATGAGTGTGCATCCAAGGATCACTGTTTGGTGTTCTAACACATGAGATGTGACTGAGTCAGGTAATCTCCTTCTCATTGATTCCTCCTACTCACTTTTATTCCTAGCACCTCTGACTCTCACTACCTATTGTGGGGTTAAAGATAAATCAATAGCTTTGCTTTATGGCGCTACATATATGAAAGCTTAAAACAATGTGAAACATAAGGCTTCTCATTTTCAATTTTACATTGAAAAGTAAATGAATGCTAGGAAAAAAGGATAAGAAGGACTGCAAAAGAGGATAAAGAAAGGACAGAGAATTCATATGTTAAAATTTCTAGGCTGTCTTGTAAGTATTATCTAATGCTCAATTTCTGTTGGCAAGCAGGTATAGAGGAGGAAAAAAATGCAGGAATTTAAGATGGAAAAGGTGCATATATTTAATGATTATGTAAATGCTATTGCACTAAGAATCTAATTAATTATCCCTAATTAAAATATATTTCTAATTTTTATTAATTAGTAAGTATATAAATATTTTTATTTTAAGACAATATTGATATGATAACCTTCTACAAACTTAGGCTGTAAAATTGATACATATTACAGAAGTAGGATTTTTAATAAACCCTTAATTTATTTATCTTTTAATGGCATAGTAGTTAATTAAGCAGTCTTGAAAATGCCCTCTTAAGTCTACACATGTTAAAAAAAGAGGTATTCTATACATTTATAAAGATAAATAATAGTAGATGATACCTTCCATTGAGTTCTAAATAAATTCAAATCCTCTTTAAAACGTCATTGCTTCATAGATATTTCTAAATTGGGTGGCATCCAATTAAAGTGACCTGAATTACAAAGAAACAAACAATAAAACTATAGAAGAGCAGTCTAATTGGGTTATAAATTTGCTTATAGTCTGGTTGGTCTTTCCTTGCCCCATCCCCAACCATAAATTGGGAGGTGTTTTTTAAAAAATACGGACACTTATTTTCATAGTGATGTGTATATTAAAAGAATCAACAAAGCTAAAACTATGCAGTTCAATTTCATCTGTTTCTTCCTACAGATATTAATAGATACATTATCTTAATGGTTCACCTAATCAAAATAATGTGGATTTCAGATTTTGCCTGATGACAATCCATACACGTCTTTTGTGAGACAATTATGCTGAGGATGTCAGAGAAACAACATCTTTAATTTGAATTGTGTATATGTGGCTTAAGACCATAAAAAAAAATTGCAGTGCAATATGGTAAAAGCTGTAAAATATAACAATCTTATTAAAGCAGTCTCCTGTCTTCAAATAAACAGCCCCAAACTGATGCAAGAGTGCTCCTTTACGTTCTTTAAAAAATGTACCTCAAGTTTTGTGTTTACAATAGGAAGGCCTGGGGAGCTGTTTATGCTCCCTCTGCCTTGCTTTTGGTGCATGTACTCAAAAAATCTGAAGTTTTGATTCAGGATATACTTTTTGCTATCTGGATTTTTGTGAGAATGTCATAAATTGAGATTTTTCTGTAGAATCAAGCAAGTAATGGCTGGTGGCTTTCATCAACAGATCTGAAAGTTTTGTATAAAGGGTTGTTTTTCCCAAAGTGATGCACAGAGAAGAGGAGGCTACCAGGGAGGCCAGAGGCTAAAACAAAATTGTATTGAGGGTCCTGGTTCTTTGTACTGCTTTTTCTTCACTCAGAAACTCAGAAATTGATAAGACCCTGCATTTGGATTTTTACTTGCTCTCCACCTGCTTTGACTGACCTACAGGCTTTAATGTCCCATGTTGAGGAGTTGGCTCTTTTGACACCTGGAATGGCAGATATTTTATGCTGTAGGTGTGGTGAGGCAGCTCTGTGAGAATAGGAAGAAAAGAGGTTGGAACACAAATATTACCTTCTGCTAGACAAGTGCATGTTAATGGAGCAACAGACCAGATGTCATGTACTGACTCCTTTGGGTCTGAAACAGCAGCACTCAGAAGCAGCAACAGAAGTAAAATCCAGCTTTTCTGTCACTACCCAGATTTTTTGGCTTGTAAAATACCTCCAAGATATAATCCTCAGTGGGTAATTTCAGAGAGATTTAGACTGAGCAGTTAGCAAACATAACTACCTTTCCTTCTCCCTTAATTCTCTAGTTGATCCTAACCTGCTGCACTAAGCTGCAGCTCTCCCATGGGAATGGAGGCAGGGGATGAAGGACAGCCCCGGTCAGGCCTCCTGCCTCAGAGAGTGTAGTGCTGCTGGAAGGCATGGCTCACAATAGACCCTTGGAAGTGTGCCAAAGCCCTGGAGTGCTTTGGGTCTTATTTCATAATTAGTCTTTGCAGGAGGAGACTCCCACCTGCAGGGCAGGGTGCTCCTACTGGATGCTGTGTTGGCACACGCTCCCTGTGAGTTCAGAGAGGAGCAGAAGTGGGGCAGGGAACAAAAAACTGAGTTTCTGTCTTGTTTCCCTGTGTTTACAGCTTCTCATTTCTTATTTTTAAGAGTGCATAGGCTATGAATGGCATACTTCATCATGTGACATTCTTCTCTCCCTAAAACAGTATTGCAGAGTGCTTTTCTGGGTGCCTTAATATGGTCTTTCAGCACCATTTCAAATGGCCTGACATATCTTTCCTACAGACGTTTTTTCTAAAGGATGCAGGTCTCCTGTAGGTTTTGTATGATGACTGAAAGCCCTGTGTCGATGTCTTGAAGGCTTTAGTTGATGTATTCATAGTCACTCAACATTCATATTTACATACCAGATTTTCTGTATTGCTAAGGGACCATTTTCTTATTTAAATATTACCTTCCTGTATCAGCAGTTTTTCAATAAAGTAAAAACATACAGTTCAAATGTGAATCCATTCTGTGAAGCTTGCTTTAAGAAAGGAGAGCCAGGGCTCTTAAGCAAGCACCCTTCTACGAGGTACCACCCAGGTGAAAATTAAATGGTGGTGTGGGTGATTCTTCAAGTCTGTCCTGACTGAACTAAGAGACAGTTTCTGTTTTTTCAGAAGTGGTTATGAAGTTTGGAGGATAATCAAATTCTTAGTTTGTAAGATGACATGTCTAAGAAGGTCACTCTGTTCCCTTTTATATTGGTTTCTTTTTTTGTAGATGTGACTGCTAAAAAAATGAGGACCAAATTTGGTTTTACAGCCTGTGGGTTGACTTATGTAGGTTATTTGCTCTTTCTTTAATTGTGCTCTGTGCTTGGTTACCTAATTTACATGTCAATAAATTTATTGGCAGAAGCCTCTCCAACAGCAACAGCTGACAAGTGTTGTCTGGCTCACAGTGGATTCTAAATAATGTATACACCTGATTGTGCATAAGTAGCCTTGTCACATGTAAATCAGAATTGTGACAGGAGAAACTCTCGTTCTCCAAATGTTTGTGCAAACAAAAAAAAAGAGTCTCCAATTTGAAAATGAAAGATGCAGCACTTCTGCTGTGGCTGCCTGACATTAGCTGCTCGGTATGTTTTCTTCTTGTTCTGGATAGCTGCTGCTTTTCATTGGTTTGAGCTGCCTATATTTTTGGCTCTATTTTTCTTCCTTTTTTTGTTTGCCTCTTTCGCTGGCTACATTGAATTACTTTAATTGCCTTTTTGGCAATTGACTGACTGGCTAGTTGCCTTCCAGCTATCTTATTTCAGTTTTGAAAGTATCCTTGTAATATTTAATGGTTATTAAAGAAGTGTTATATCTAAGAGTTAATACAGTGCTCTCTGAGCCACTACAGTGCTGCCTTTGCATTTAAGCACTTACATTGTCTTACATGGTATCCCAGTATAAATTTTGTCATTGATTATTATTTAATTTTTAAATATTTCACTTAACTTCCTCCTGAACTATACTGGTGAAATTGAGAAAAGAATGTGCAATTGTAATATATCAGTGTGTAAATCCTCCAAACAAATATCTGGTCTGGGAAAGAAAAGGTTGGAATTTTTTGGAGGATTTTGAATTGGTTTGCTTATTTCCTAGCTGAGGCTCAGCAGGATTTCTGCATGAAGAACTACATTGAGTTCTCTGAAATTCATATAGAAACATTCCAGGTAGATTTCTGACCCTCTGGAGTAGATGCCATAAATATTAACCAGAAATTCACCATGAGGGCAGCCACCACACAACACAAGTGAGTATACATGATGCAAATGTTGTTAGTTCTCCTTGCACACCAGATTGTTAACACTCGCTAGCTGATCCAAGAAATCTTCAAGGCTTTACTGCTGCCCATTTCTCTTGGGTTTTCTGATCATGACTGGAAGAAAAGCTTAGAGAAAAGAGTGAGACTTCTCTGGGAGTATCAGCTCCCTCAATCAAGTGTGTGCAGAGGCAGACACAGAGGAAAAACATGAGCCTGAAATGTGATGCTGATACCTCACACATAAAATTTGTGCTTGTCTGGGAAAGCAGCTATTGTCCACATGTCCAGTATAGAGAAAGACAAGTCATCTTAAGTCCCTTGTGACCTGATTAGCTTGAAACTGAAAAGCATTGTAACAGTTATCTCAGCTGGAAGGTCACAAACACTGCTCTTTGGTGTAACTTAGTGCTCATAGGTGGTCAGAGGAATTAGAGTATTCATTCCCTAAAACAACTGTGTAAAAGCCAATTCTGTTTTCCTGCAAACTGGAGCAGTAAAGTAGTTTTCACATAGTCCAGGCTGCTGTCAGGCAAGAAATTGCAGCTGCTTCAGTAAGCCATTTGGCTGTCATACCTCAGTTTTAGTGTACTTTCTAATCTGGATTCAGCAGTGGGGGTGAAATCATTGCCTGAGCCAGCTCTTTGTGCTTTAGCCCATTTCAAACCTACCATATAAACATACTCAGAAAATTGAACTATAAATGCATAGATTTTCTTGACAGATCTGTGTTTCAAAAAATGAGAAGAGTAATCCTAAACAGATGCTCTCAAAATTAATTGCATTTTCCCCCCAAAATTATATGCCTTCAATAAGCTCAGGAGAGTAAAAAGTTTCTACTGAACTTTGAAACATCAGTGTTGCAATATCTGTTGTTAATTTGGCATACTCTTTTTTGATTTGTTTTCCTCCAGCTTTAATGGATAGAAAAACTTGTCAGAAATAATGTCTCATATGCTATTCCTTTGCACTGCAATTTTTTTTGCTCTGTCTTGAAGTATTAAAAATGCATTGCATATAAAATCAGTACCAAATTTTAAATGGGTACCAAATCCTAGCAAAGACTTCAAATTATCTGTGCACTCTCATCTCTCTAGGAGAAATAAAGGTGGCAGTTTTCAGTCTTTTCCTTTGCAATTGCATTAGGGATTAGGATAATGAGTACTAGCATTGCAGGCCATAAAAATGTGTTCGTTTTGACTAGAGAAACAGTATGGAAAAACAAATTAAGCAGCAAAGGGAATAATTGCTGAAGTTATGCACTGGAACTTCCTGCTATTCAAATATGTTTGATTTTTCTTTTTCCAGTTAATTATAGTAAACTAGCAATATCTTTATTTAAATACATAATTTTAAAAAAAATTAATTTGTCGCTTTACCTGGTTTCTACTCACATGAGTCCAAGGACAGGATTTGGAGTACAGCTGAAATGTCTCTACATTTACCTCTACTGTCTTCTAGTGGGTGTAAATAATCTGCATGGAAACTATTCAAGCTGAGCTCCTTCAGACATCATGGCTGAATTGGCAGGCATGCTGACAAGGATATTATCATTGCTGGAAACATATCCCTTCCCTTTGATTTCTGCATTCACTTTGTGCTGAGATGAGACCAAGGGCTGCATTGGTCCCTTGTGATAAATGTGGATCTTTCAGGAGATTCAGGAGGTGATGGATCTCAACTTTATTGTGGTTGGGAATTGATACATTTAACCAAGTGTATCCCTAAATAATTTCTAGAACAAAAAGGAGTTTCAGCACTTTTTTTCTGTTTTTTATGTTTTTTAATCTGTTCTAAACAAAATCCTGTTCACAGTGCTTCCAGAGTTGTTGCTTGACCTGAGTTCAGTGGTGTAAGAAGTCATTAGAGCTCTGCATTCCTCTCTGTTGAAAGCCTTTGCCACTCAACTTCTCAGTAGACAATTGCCCACAGTGCTCAGTCATGGAGAAGTATCAAGAGCAAATGAGCAGATGACCAGCAGAAAGAAAGGAAATAAATGAGCTTTAACTACAGAAAGTATTTAGTTGAGCTGTATTTTTGTGAATAATAAGCTTTAGTATTTATTAAAAGTCAGTATTTCCAGGAGAACTAGTATTTCTGTATAATTTAGGCATTTTAACTTACTTTACTGAAAATAACCCAAATATTGTCATAGGATCACAGAGTAGTTTGCGTTGGGAGGGACCTCAAAGTGTCTAGATGCAATCCCTGCCATGAGCATGAACATTTTCCACTAGACCAGGTTGCTCAGGGCCCCCTCTAATCTGTCCTTAAACACTTTGAGCAATTTGTCATTCACAGTTTCTCTGGGCAACCTGTTCCAGTGTCTCATCACCCTTAAGAAAGACGAAACCCATAGGAAGAAAATAATTTCTTCCTAGTATCTAATGCAAATCTACCCTCTTGTAGTTTAAAGCCATCACACCTTGTCCTATCACTACATGTCCTTGTAAAAACTTCCTCTCCAGTTCTCTTGCAGGCCCCTTCTATGTATTGGGAAGTGCTCTAAGCTCTCCCCACAGNGACCAGGTTGCTCAGGGCCCCCTCTAATCTGTCCTTAAACACTTTGAGCAATTTGTCATTCACAGTTTCTCTGGGCAACCTGTTCCAGTGTCTCATCACCCTTAAGAAAGACGAAACCCATAGGAAGAAAATAATTTCTTCCTAGTATCTAATGCAAATCTACCCTCTTGTAGTTTAAAGCCATCACACCTTGTCCTATCACTACATGTCCTTGTAAAAACTTCCTCTCCAGTTCTCTTGCAGGCCCCTTCTATGTATTGGGAAGTGCTCTAAGCTCTCCCCACAGCCTTCTCTTCTCCAGGCTGCACAACCCCAGATGTCTCAGCCTGTCTTCATAGGACAGGCTCTCCAGCCCTCTGGATTCACTCCAACAGATTCACGNCAACCTGTTCCAGTGTCTCATCACCCTTAAGAAAGACGAAACCCATAGGAAGAAAATAATTTCTTCCTAGTATCTAATGCAAATCTACCCTCTTGTAGTTTAAAGCCATCACACCTTGTCCTATCACTACATGTCCTTGTAAAAACTTCCTCTCCAGTTCTCTTGCAGGCCCCTTCTATGTATTGGGAAGTGCTCTAAGCTCTCCCCACAGCCTTCTCTTCTCCAGGCTGCACAACCCCAGATGTCTCAGCCTGTCTTCATAGGACAGGCTCTCCAGCCCTCTGGATTCACTCCAACAGATTCACGTCTTGTGCTGGGGACCCCAGAGCTGAGTGCAGCACTCCAGGTTGGGTCTCACCAGAGCAGAGCAGAGCAGAGCAGAGCAGAGCAGAGCAGAGCAGAGCAGAGCAGAGGGGCAGAATCCCCTCCCTTGCCCTACTGACCTCACTGTTTTGATGCAGCCCAGGACGTGGTCATCTTTCTGGGCTGTGAATGTACATTTTTTTGTTCATGTTGAGCTGCTTGTCCATCCACAACCCCAAGTCCTTCTCACTGTGGTTTCTCTCAATCAATTCTCTGCCCATCCTTTATTTGTCATAAAAAAGAGGTTAAACAGCGAGAGTCCCAATAACAATCCCTGAAGAATGCCACTTGTCACTGCTCTCTACTTGGACATTGAGCTAAATTGTTCCTATCAAGGCTGTCAAGTTCAATTCTTTGAGTGTGACCATCCAGCCAAATTCTTATCCACTGGGTGATCCATCAATTCCAGGTATTTCCAGCTTAGAGGGAAGGATGTTATGTGGGACAGTTTCAGATGTTTCCATAGAATCACAGAATATGCTGAGTTGAAAGGGATCCACAAGGACCAGCAAGTACAATTCCTGGCCCTGAACAGGACCATCCCCAAGTGTCACACCATGTGCCTGAGAGCATTGTCCAAATGCTTCTGGAACTCTGTCAGGCTTGGTGCTATGACCACTCCCCTGGGGAGCCTGTTCCAGTGCCCAGCCACCTTCTGTGTGTAAAACTTTTTCCTAATAATCCAACCTAAACCTCTCCTGACAGCTGCAGGCCATTCCCTCAAGTTCTGTCACTGGTCACCAGAGAGGAGATCAGTATCCCTCCTCTTCCCCTCATGAGGAAGCTGTTACTGCAGTGAGGTGTCCTCTCAGTCTCCTCCATGCTGAACAGACCAAGTGACCTCAGCTGCTCCTCATACAGATTCCCCTCAAGACCTTTCACCATTTTTGTTGCCTTCCTGGCCTGTAATAGTTTCATGTCTTTCTTACATTGTGGCACTCAAATCTGCCCCCAGCACTCGAGGTGAGGCTGCCCCAGCTCAGAGCAGAGTGGGACAATCCCCTCCCTTGCCCAGCTGGTGATGCTGTGCCTGATGCCTCCAGGACAGGGTTGGCTCTCTTGGCTGCCAGGGCACTGGTGGCTCATGGTCAACTTGACAATGACCAGGACCCCCAGGTCCCTTTCCATGGCACTGCTCTCCAGGCTCTCATTTCCCACACTTTTGTACACGATTGCCTTGTGCCAAGTGCAGGTCTGCCTTCAGGGCCTCTCTGCCTTTGCACAAGTCCAGATAGACAGGGGTCAGCAGAAAAGCAATGTTATTTTCTGTCACACTCTTATAAAGTGTCTCAGGTTCAAACACAGTAGTAATGAATAACGAGTGGACTTTTTCTTATGCAAGGAAATCTTTCCAGGTGTCAGTCAGAATAGCTGAGCTGCTTCGCAGGAGTGGGAAAATGAAGAAGAGGCTAAACACACATGCTCTGCTATGGTTATTATCTTTCTGAGAGAAATGGAATAGAAAAGATCTTGACACAAATAAGTCCACTGCATTTTTCCTGAATTACAGTAAATACAGACTGTATGAGAGCCCACATAATGGTTCTGCCCTTGAGGCACAGGAGTTTTCATATGTCTATCCTTTTCCAGTCTAAAAGTGATGGAGAATAAGAGCAACTATGCCTCCTACATCACATTATAATGGCTCCTCCAGTAAAGAAATCTCTTAAATATGGTGAGGCTCTAGTATTAGGGATTAGGAAAAAGGTGGATTTTTCTAATGTTTGACAACTCTCCTAAACAAATGCACATTGAGCTTAGTCAGAGGATAAGCGCATCCAGGAAACTTGCAAAATGCTAGTGTTTTCAAAAGGATTTTTCATTGTTTATTGTGACAATTTAGCAAACAACAGAAGTAGTGGGACAGTGCCAACACAGGAGAAGTCAGGAAAGGGAAGGAAAAGTCAAATGAGAAAAAAGGGAATGTGCAAGGGGAGCACCTTTATGTCATTAACTGTCATCAAACTCCTCATCACTGTGGATGAGTCTCCTGATTTTTACAGTAAGCCAAGAACCATTTTGAGGGTTGGAAGCAGCGTGATTGGTTCAATACAGCATGGGTACAAAGAAGATGCATATCCAAGTATGTGTAATACATATATTTGTAAATATTGCTAGAACAAAAATTTGTAGAAAAGAGATTTTTTTACTTAAAAGTTGTAAAATAAGTAATTATTTCATCCTTCTCCAGATTGTGCTACTTTAGTTATTTTTGTGGAACTGTTTTTACTTGTAAATCAATTTACACTGTTAATCATGATTTATCTCCAGTTACATCTGCAACTACAGGTGTACATAGGAACTCACTATATATTTTAATATAATTTATCATTTAATTTGCAACTCTGGAAAAGCAGTTTCAATGCTTTTTTCATGAGCTTTTGTAAGAAAGAAAATGTTCTGTTTGCTCAGCTAAAACTAGAAGTTTTAAAGCTAGGTGTTATCTGAGTATTAGTTTATAATTTTCAAATTGATCATATAGTTGAGTCCAGACCTGAACGTGAGCTTGTTAAATATTTAATGTCTTAGGATCCCCTACTCACAAGTACTAACTTCTGGTATATGAATCATTCTTTACTGACCTAGGTCCTATGGGGAGGAAAAGAACAACCTGGACTTTCATTGGAGGTTTCAGCAAAAGCCGTGTGCAAAATTCAAAATATCTCCAGTCTTGGCCATGATTTGGTTCTCTTTCTGTGTAATCAGTTTATCTCTGGAAGCCAGAACTCACAACATGGTAAAGTAAAACATTTTCAAAGCATTGTAATGTATTGAGTGTCAGTAACCTTGCTTGATTTAGAAAACTTTTCACATTCTGCAGTTCAATATGTCAAAAATTCATTAGCTGTTAATTAACTCAAGCATTCTACTTTTGATAACCTACAGTGCTTGATATAATAAGACAAAGAAAATTATGTTAATCATTGAAATGTCCTATAAATTGATACTGTTGCATAGTGAACATAGCAACTATGTTTGCCTCAGGAGAGCTACTTTGTAAATGTCTGCTATTACCTTTGGTTGCTGAAATCCTGGATTGCCTATGCATTTGCATGAACTGTTGATTTCAGAGTTACAGAAAGCTTCTATACACTCACCATTTGTGCATCTGTTTTTCTCACAACCTCAAAAAAGCACTGGCTGAAACAGGAGAATTCAGTTATAAAACATAATATTTAACTCAGTAAAACAACATATAAGCTAGAAAGTTCTGGCAAATAACCAGCATATCTCCTGTTTTACTCCTAGGTTCAGCAGAGAGTTCTCTTAATTGAAAGGGATGTACAGGGCTTGCCTGAATGAGTGTCTCCCTTTTTGGCACTGCTGTTGATTCCAGTACACTGAGTTTCCTGGAGAGGCTTTGGTGGGCTTTGTTGAACTGGGTCAATAGACAAGATCGCCTGTGCATCAACTGTTCTGCTTTGATAGAATTATTCATACTTACAGGAGACATACTTTATAAAACATTGTTTGCTCAAAATTATTTATCCCTTGTGATTTTCTGTGCATGCAGACTGTAACTAATACCAAATTTCATGAAAAAAACTTATTTTGGCTAAATGCACTTTTAATCAAACACCCTTAGTGTTTTTATCTTTTTGGGAGAAAAACAAAACAAAACCAAACTCAGAAAAACCTGAAAACCAATATCCAGATCAACTTTCAAGAATATTTTTAAAAGTATTTCCATCCAAAATACTTCTTTAGAGTTAAGTTATTCTTAGATGTCAAAACATTCCAAACTTGTATGTATTTACTTCCATCTCTGCAAAACTTCACACACTTTAATTTCTCTGTTTGGATGTTATCCAGTGCTGTCTCAAAAAAAATATGGGGTTTCTGTGTGTTTATTAGTATTCTAACAGTCTACAGTGAAATTGTAATAAATAAAAAGAAAAGAAAAAATTTGGCAGTCTGGCTGTTGCTCACATTTGCCATATGCAGAATGCCATACAGTCCCAGCTCATACTGCTTCTTAAGGTAGCTCCTACCTTGAGGGAAGTTCTGCTCCAGGGCAAAACGAAAACATTGTTGTAAATCCATGCTGAGAGCTCTGTTTAATGATTTTCCAATTCTAATAAGGAAGCAAGCTCTATTAAGTGGGAAAAGCCAAATAATTATGCTGTGGAAGATTTTAGCCTGAGTATTTTAGAAGGGGCTTAGGGAGTTGGGTGCCTAAGTTCCCTTACCTCTCTCTGGGTATTGCACACACCACCACATGTGAAGCAGAGAGCGCCCTATCTGTTTGACACAACTTTAGTTTCCCTACTGAAGTATGGAAATGCAGGATCCAAGGATGCAGCAGCTGTTTCCCTTCAAACACACCAGAGTAGAGGACTGATGTGTAACAACTATGAAAAAAGAAGAAGTAGTTATGTTACTTGCTTCTGGAGTTGTTAAGGCTGGATGGCATCAGTTTCCAAAGTAGCTGCAGTTATCTGCAAATAACTGCAATTCTTGAGGATTTGAGCAGGACTGTAAGAGACTGTTGACTGCAGTGGTCTTAGCAGTATTCACTACTATGGCCTTAATTTTGGGGCTGGTTTTTTTTTTTTTTTTCAGAACAGGAAAATTTTTATTAATTATAATCCTGTTACCTGATAATTTATTTTGAAATGGCAACTACAATTTGGTCTTTACAAAGTTTTCATGAGAACACACAAGTAATATACTCAGAGATTATATGTTTCATCCAAAAAATACCATAAAAAAATATAGTTGTTTTCTTTGCAATTTGTCAACATAACATGAATATTAACCAAGAAAATGTTATTACAGGATTCAGTTTAGTTGAAATTTTTCATTTTTGGTCAAAAATCCAAACAAAGTCCTAAGCAAAAAAAGAAAGCAAACCTTTGTGTTTCTCACGTTTCCTTAAAAAAACAACTAACCGAATGAAAAACCCTCAAAATTTACAATACCTGTAAACCTTTGTTTTCTTCTAATTTAAAAAAAGAAATAGATACAGGAAAAAAGAACAACAAAAAAAAAAAAAAACCAAAACAAAACAAACCAGAGCAGGAATAGAAATGAGAGATTTCTTTTTAGTTTGGAGAAGATGCAAGTAAAAGCTGCAAGTGAATTTTGAAACATTGGAAGTAGTAGTTCTATACTCAGTTAATATTGAGTATTGGGACTTTCCTGAAAAAAAAAATCATAGGAAATCTTTCATTCACCAGGATTTTCAAACANGAAAAAAGAACAACAAAAAAAAAAACCAAAACAAAACAAACCAGAGCAGGAATAGAAATGAGAGATTTCTTTTTAGTTTGGAGAAGATGCAAGTAAAAGCTGCAAGTGAATTTTGAAACATTGGAAGTAGTAGTTCTATACTCAGTTAATATTGAGTATTGGGACTTTCCTGAAAAAAAAAATCATAGGAAATCTTTCCATTCACCAGTATTTGAAACATATATAGTTTTGAGCAACTGCAGTGCAACAGAGAAAATCTAACTGTAGAAGGTAAAATACGATATACATATAACCTGTTGGAGAATGTTAGTTAGAAGATGCATTTCTCTTGCGGTAAAATACAGTTTAAAATTAGTAAATAATTGTGTCTATTTTGAGCTTTTGCTTCCAACTTTCATAAGCATATTTATTTTAACTATATGAAGCTTAAATTACAACTCATATTGAGTTTGAAATTAAATAAAGTATTCTGATTTAGCCAACAAATGACTTTGCCACCTTTCAAAGGACCTGTATTGTTGGTGATTGATGCCAGGTTAGTTCCTTGATAATGACAAGAAATTTCAGATGTAGATCTGGTTTTATTTCAGGCAGTCCATGTTAGCACACATAGCTATCTGTCACCAACAGTCATTCTCAAAGACAAATGTTTCAAATCCTGTGTATCTCTTACCCTATATCTTAACTCTTGCTTAGAAATATTCAAGAATTTCATTAGATTGCTTGCAATTCCATTCAAATCAAAATTCCAAGACATCTGGAGTCAAAATAATTACTTACACCTAAAAACTGCAGACATATACTAGTTTCCAATGTGCAGATACAATACCAGCAGGAATATTTAATTCAGTGGTCCTACCTTCTTCATGCAAGAGTCTGTATTTTCAAAAGTCAACCTGGTACACTGAGACAGTGTGAAGGAAATGCAGTATTTCTGTAATTAATATTTGATGAAAAACTAGAATTTCTATTCTCTTCTTATGCTAGGATGGGATTCCTCTTGTTGAGGTAGAAGTTCACTGCCTTTTGTTTTTAAGTATTATACATTATGAATTATATGAGCCATATCTAGTGAGGCAAATTTCCTTTTTCACTTGGGGTTTGTTTTGGTTTTTTCCTCTGCTTTTTTTTCCTCAATAGTAATGTAACTAAAGCAAGAACTTGTACATTCATGGCCAGAATATACTATGTGTAATTCAAGCTACTACAACACCTTAGCTTTCTGGGGAGTTTGTAGAAATTTGACATATGTCTCTTAGGGTAAAAGCAGGACTAAGCACTTTATTCAGACCTTTGCACTTTCTTCCAACACTTGTACTTCCTTTGGCTCCATTTTGACTTCCTGTGGGAGAGTTATAGGATAGGGGGAAAATCAATGCTGCTTTGCATAGTTTTAATAGGGGCTATTGCAGAATTTATTTGGGATTATAAAAACAGGCATATATACCTCAGGCATTGTTTCCCAGCTATGTAGAACTGAAAGATTTTCTAACCTTTCTGGAAAACAGAAGCAAAAAGCCTGAGGATAACCTAACACAATACAGAGAAGAGTAAATTTATATAACTGTTTCTTAGATTTTTCTTGCTTTTCCATTATAATTTGTAGATGTTTTGCAGACTGTCATTTGGTGTCCAGTGAATAATAAATGATTTTTAGGCTGAAGATGAAGTTGTACTTTTATAGCTTATATAGCACCATCCAAAAATAGCAGTCACTTGTCAATATTTTTTAATTGTGCCCTTGTGAAAGAAAAGGTAAGTACCAGGTAGCTCTTTTGGGGACTAAAGAATCACTGAAGTAATTAGTCTAGGCTGTAAATAGCTATGGGTTATCTGTGGTTAAACTGTCTTTGAACAAGTCCAACTTCATGTGACTGAGTGGTAAGGACCCAAGACAGCCAAAAATGAACCTTTTTTTTTTTTTTTAGTATATGGAAAAATAGCAACACAATAAAAATGGATAAAAGACCAAACTGAAAGTTAACTCAAAGGAACCTCTAAGTGCTGAGCTAGATTCTATATTTCTTCACAGTATTTGGCTCTACTGGTGTATGGGGAGAATTTGTCAGGTGCCTGAAAGGCTTAATTTTCTCTTTGTGCATTATCATTATATAAGGTGGAAGATGTCCCTGCCCATGGAAAGGTGGTGGAACCAGCTGACCTTTAAGGTCCCTTCCAACCTAAACCATTCTGTGATTCTGTGTTTCTGTGAAAGCTGAAAGAATGGAAGAGTGGATAGGCCACCTTTGACATCTGCTTTGCTGCCAAGGCCAATAAAATAGCTCTGAATGAAAACATCTGTGAGCTTGAGTGTAGCCAAAGACAATCAGACAAGAACTAGGTAGAAAACATATCTGCTATATTTGTGATCTTTCATATACCTATCCAAGCAGCAAATTCAGAAAAATGCTGTATATTCATGCTGCATGCAAAAAGAGAGCAAAATTTGAATTAAATTATTGGTAAAGAGAAAAGAGGTAAAACAATAAGTCAGTAATCAAGATCATCAAGAAACATACCAGACAGCAAGACTAAGGATTTAGATATTAAGAAGATGTTTGCTAATGGAAACTAACCTCTGCTGTGTCATGTAGCTCTGGAAGCATGTTTATTTTCAGTTAAACAGATGCAGAAGGAATTATGCAAATCCATCTTTCTTGGAATATGCATGATCAATTATGCAATCAAAGTATTTTTTATAGAATATCTAAATAGCTTTAAAGGTAAAAATTTTCATGTGTTGTCTTAATTCTTAATTATATTTTGTGTATAAAATTTTATTCACATACAGTATCTAATGCAACAAGATATTTTGGTGCCTGCTCTCTTCCCTTCAACCTACCTGCTTCTCTGGCTGCTGCTCTTGCCTTCTGCTTCAAGCTGCCTTTGTCAACAAACCTCCCATCTTTCTCCCTAGACCACTGCAAAAGGGGAGGTCACAGCCACAACTGGCTACAATTAACTGCTTTCCTCAGAAATCCTCAGGCTTTGTTAGCTCTTTGCCTAGGTATGGATTTTTCATTTAAAGAGCAGTTTCTTTTAATAATGTCACAGAAGTTCCACTAAATATATATATATATAGGGAAATTATTATTTTTAAAGAGACCTAAACTCTTAACACAAGAAGAGAAGTATTTGTCACAAGATAATCTATGAATAACATAAATTAAAAGAACCTCCTAATACAGAATATATAAAGACATAAACTCAGCTTTCATGTTTTCAAATAGTTCACAGGTATTACCTAAGAATAAGAAAATTTTAAAACAGCCAAAACAACTACAATAAAATGTTGGGTTTTTTTTTCATAACCGATAATAATAATATTGATTTTATATCCCACAAGGCTCTCAAAATTGCATCTTTATCTTTCTTAAGAAGCAAAATGTTTATAGCTTTTTCTGTGATGCAGGCTATTGTGAAACTTAACCAGTTATTTGTACTTTCTCCTGTGCCTAATTTGCAATTTTTAGCCTCTGCTATTTGAAATTCTCAATGGATTTCAGAGCCTTTTCATCCTAAACATCCACAGGTTGTCAAGTGTTCCAAAATGATCTTTTGGAACAATATCAAGACTGTTTCCTGAAAAAAGCTGATAATACCTGATGTCTGAATTTGTTTCATGTTTCTGGTTCCTTTCTTGAGATTCAAGACTACTTTCAAATTGATTTTTTCTTTCTTCATTTGTTCCTCTAGTTGGCTGGACACAAGGCAAGGATCGTCTGTAAGGCACCAGAGCAGAAAAGTGTTTGGGAAGAGTACAGCAATTTTGTTATGTAGCACTTTCAATCAGGCATTGAGATTTAGGAACAGAAGTCAGCCTTCTTGATCATGCCTCCATTTTCTTTCATTGCTTTGGTTTTTTCCCATGAATGACAGACACATTTCCTTATTTTCTTTTCTTTTTTCTTACATCCTCAAGGAGAATCTGTGAAGAGAATCAGGTTTTTCCTTTCATCTCTGAAGGCCTCTCAAAGTCATGTGGGGGAAAGATTTTTTCCTGTGGATGAGTGAATATATCTACTGTGATTAAATATCATTCTTTAGTAGAATCCTGCTTGGTACAGAGTGTTCAGTAAGGGCAAAGGAAGTACAAGAATAAACAGTACAAACCCAAAATGACTGTGCTGGGTTGCAATTGTAGCCTCTTTCTCACAGTTCTGGGCTGGATGTCTCAGTGGCTGATTCACTACATCCTAAAGCAGGTAATTGCTTTTCCCAAAAGTGATGCACTCTTAGGAGTACTACTGACTGCTCCTCTGAAAAGGGCTCATAAATGCAAACATCATAAGAGGAATAAGAAAAGAAGGACTGCCTTCCTTCTAGCAAAATTCTGAATCTGTCTCATGAATTTTTACTCTCTTGCTTGATATTAAGAGTTTCCTTGCCCTGTCTTCAGTTCTCTTTTCCTCACTGCTCACGCCATGATGTGCAACTCCTCCTTTTCTTCTCCCTTAACTCAGTCTCAATGGACAGTTAAACGTTAGTGTAGCTCTGGGAGAAAAAGTCTTGTCTGGAAGCAAGAATTCTCATAATTTATGGCAACTGTCAAAACTTCAGGCACAGTGGTTTCAAAAGTCTTTGCTGATAAAAGCTCCCATGTACAATAAAGTCTGACCTGTGTGAGTGGTACAGTGAATTTTTGAGCTTTGCTCCCATGCCTGAAGGGTACTGCAAATCGGAGGTCTCTGAGAATTTAAAGTCAGGATGACTTGTACTAAGAGATTCGGTTTCTGACATTTTTGGATAAAATTCAGCTTTTTGTAAAATGTCAAACCTCATAAAATGCCAGACAGAAAATATTTTGATGAAGTCAATTGATATGTTAAGAAAATGACTGTTTCCTGGAACAGATTTTTTCTTTTTCAGTAAGAACATACATTTTTGAAATGACTTGTGGCTGTCATAAGATGTTTGGTAGGGAATGTACGGAGGTATCGGGTCAAAGGCAGATGCGCTCTCCTCGTTTTGGTGGGATGATGGGAAGAGGCTGATGGCAATGCCTTGCTGCTTTACTCTCTTTGTAATTCCTTGCTTGCCTAAGCCTATGGTGGAACAACTGGACACCAGCAGCCATGGGCATTTAGGACTGTTATATTCTTCATAATTTACATGAAGATGCACTTCCTCATAATAAATACAGCATAATGGGGAAAAAATAATTTATTTTCTGAAAGGTATTTCTTCTGGCCTTTCTTCTGGGGGGGAATGTTGCCAGTTTAATGATAGACTGTACTCCGAGTCAACTGTCAGTGACCCAAACACACATGAAGGAAATTTACTACACATTTTTGTTAAAAATGAAACGCTGTGTTTCTTGCATTTCATGATTGAAGTTGCCAGCTCTTAAGGTCTCTGGAATTAGGACTAAATACCTTCCCACCTTTGGTGTAGTACCATTTACTCTTTTCCTAATTAATCTGTAAGCAGTTTGTACTATTTCAGGATACTGTATGTTTCTGTCAGGGCCTTTGGATCCAATCTTAAAAGCTTAATTTTAATATTGACATTAAAAAGATGTTATTGTAGTAGTAATTCTTATACAGTTGGCTACAATTTTTCTGCTCCTATTTCTGCTCCAATGCATGGCTATATTCCACAGTTTTTAAATATGGTTCTGTAATTTTTGTCTCAATTCCAGAAGCCATCAAAAGTGAAAGATACATGCAGTGAATTAGATAGCAGACCTTAAAACATAAACTTCAAAAGCTGCCTAATCTCTTAGTGTTTGAATGTAAATGTCAAGGCTAAAAAACTCAACAAAGCAGTATTGTTTCCCTCTTAAGAATAACTCAGGACTTGCACTGAGAGGTCGTGAGATGGCTCTGAATTTCCACACCTGTTTTATCTATTTGGCCTAAAACAAAGGAAAGCAGGAATATCCACACTTCATTCTTCCATGGCTAGAGAAGTCACCAGGAATACAGGGGACAAATAATGAAATGCCACATGTGCTTGAGGGGGCATAAGGGTTGGGTCATTTTTCTCACTATAGTGCCCTTAATTCCAACTAATGTGGTTTTTCATGGTTGGCATTCTCTCAGCCTCTGTTACTGAAACTATTGCAGGTCACATGAAAAAAATGCATATTTATTTTCAGAGTGAAAACAGAATGGGTACTGTGGTAGTAGGAGTATGTGGGATGCTTATTCAGTAATGAAGGAGATCTTGGTTTCTCTTCTCTGTTTCAGGTTATTTTAAATCTTTTTATTGAAAATGCAGAGAAGGCAGATGTTGAGATGCAGGAACACATCTCGATCTTCATTCAGAATAGTCTTACAGCCATGTGACTGGGCTTGAATGTTGGGAGAAGTAACCCATCATGAAAGAGAATGATTTGAAAGTAACTCAGAACTGTGGAAATTGCTTTAGCATTATTCCAAAGAACAACCCACACCAATCAAACTGATTTGTATATCTTGAGTGATGACACTTGTCTTAACTGCTGTCTTTGATGTTAAAAATACTCTGTGCATACATAAAGTATTTTGTTAATAAGCAGAGCTGATAGCCATAAGGAAAGAGTTTTTTAACCAATTTTGGTTTAGTGCAAAATTCTGTTTTCCAAGCTAGGAAATAGGAACAAAACAATGCCTCCTCTTTTCCTCCTTCCTTCATTTTATTGAGAACATTTTGAGCTGGACAAACAGCTTTACTGAGACACTAATGGCTGAATGTAGAAAGCAGACTCATCCAGGCACACAAGTCTGCAGGAAAAGATAGGATGAGTTCCAGACACTGAAGCTCTTAAAAGTGTCAGACTCTTGACAAGTGATTTCAGTGCCTGATCCTGCTGCATGTGAAGTGATGCTTTAATTTGCAATTGAATGACAAAGTCCTCAAATCATCCTTATCTCCTGAGTAATTGAAGAAAGACTCTGCAGTGTAAAAACTCATTATGATTCTTCTGTGTCATTTTGCACCTTTTGAAAGGAATTTGTTATCATTACATCGCTCTCTGGCATATTTTTATTAGCACTGAGCTGCAAAATATGAGATGCACACCTAGATTATGTGCTTGTATTTACAGATGAAATAGAAGATTAAGAAGAGAATTCATATTGCATATTTTCTAATTCCACAGAATCTCTCTGCCATTGATCTTTACACTTTATAATAGTTTCTTTCAAGCTCTGATGAGAAAATAAAATATGACCATTCTTTGTGTTATTTGTTGCTGTCCATGCCAGAGGAAGAGATTACTTTATAGTCATTTTACAAGTGGAGATTAATCTAATGAAGTAATTAGAGTAAGTTAATATAAAATCTTAGATGAGAATCTTTGAAATGGGAGACAGAATATTTTTTATTGTCTGGTGTGCATCTCTGCATTCCCCAGAGCTGGAGAATGGTAATTTTTCAACACTTCCTGCCATGTTAGAATTTGAAAGCAGAGTTTGAAGCCTTTCTAGAGAATTATTTCTTTCTTTTAGGAATTTGAGAAAGGAACACTGGTAACAGAGACATTCATTTGTAGAAAGTAGATTGTGAATTAGCTGGCAGCTCTTGCAGAATTATCTGCATGTGCAGTGGGCTAGATCCACTGATAGCCTATGAGTACTTCATGGCATTTTGGCTAAGCAAAGAAGCATTCATGACTGCTTTCTTTTTTTTTTTTTCCCAGAGTATGTGACAGAAAATAAGACATACCAGTATATTCTATGCATTATTTGTGTTATAATTTTACAAGTTACCAGAGGAATATAGCACACACAGAAATGAAACCCACAAGGCATGAGGGAAAAGGTGAGAAAGCATTAGAGTCTGAAGGGATCTGAGGTCTTTCTTCTGGAAGAAAGTTAAAATTGTGAAGATCAATAAAATTGTCAAGTCTCAACCTGTGGCTGGATGCATCAGACGATGAATTTAAAGGAGAATATGTTAGCAGTGGAAGCATAGGAATCCCTTTGTTATTCTCTGGATCATGACCTGGGACAGGTCCCAGGCTGAGTTGTGTAACTTTGGGTCAGATTACAAACATATATTGACTCTAAACTATTTTATTCTCTTAATTTTTATCTCTATTTTTTCTTGCTTTCTAACTGTTGTGCACAAAATGTTTACACTGATCTCTGCCCCTAGACTGTTGAGCTCCAAATATGTTCTGGATGAGTCTTGTTTTCCTTTACTGCCATTCTTCCTCAGAGATAAAGCAGCAGTAGGGTGTTATTTTAGTTTAAAATGATAAATTATGTATAGAAAGGAGTGCTCCCACTTTTTCTGCTGCTTTTATCAATTAACTATGATAAATTTACACCACATTCTGTTGTTCTGTGATCATAAGGCTGTCATGCAGTGGCTTCTTTGCATTCCTTAGGGAATTTGGTCTACAAGTCATCCCCTGTTCTAGAAGTCTACATGTAAAAGAAGTCTTGGTTGTTTTAAGACTGAGGTTTTCTTCTTCACAGGAACTTGTTCCCGGGTGACAGCATTATTTCCATGTCTATGCTGCATTGGTCTATTTGCACTGGAACATAAAAGAATGAATCAAAAGTTAAAAGTGTTCCAAGGTAGTTATTGATTTGGGTCTTAGGAATTTTACTTTTTTAAATTCATGCCTACCAAGAACCAGGCTGTGAGCAATATTTCTCAGCACAGAGGGGAAGCACTGAAAGGAAACAGGAATCACTTTGTGATCCTAGTGAAGTTTATGCCCTTTATATTCCAGATGTCATGAGGCATGGGAATAGGATTTCTCTGTCAGTGAGTGAGACCTCTCTTCCCCCAGACTGAGGAAATTGGAAATACCCTGAAGCATGGCCAGTTCAGGACCCTACCTATGGAAATGGATGCCTTTGTAAAATGCCTTGTATGTACTCTAGCTGGGGATTTAGTTTTACCTTATTTAGTGCTAGAAAAGGTTTGGTATTTGGGGATTTGATAATCCAGTTGAGAACCATACCTTCTGACTTGCTGTTTAAATTTGTGTTAATTTTCTTTTCATGCTATACAATCAGTTTTATTGATTGGGTGTGGCAGGCTTAGCTGTACCTTAAGTCTGAAAATAATGTAGACTAAATCAAATCAAACTCATTTCTCAATTCTCTTTTGTTTGTCTGAGGCTAAGCAGCATAATATTTGCCACATGGGAGTGATAGGTCTCTGCACAAATGCAACAGCACATAGTATTTTTGGTAAATAAGGATGGTTGAAAAGTGAAGTAAACTTCAATATATTATTGAGCATGGACACATAATCTTTCAGTTTCTGAAACTTGAATGATGGTGACTTTGGAAAACTTCCATTGTTTAACCCCAGTCGGCAACTCAGCCTCACGCCTGCCCACTCTGTCCCAAATGGTTGAGGGAGAGAATTCGAATAATAAATACAAGAAAACTCCTGGGTTGAGGTAAAAACAGCTTAATAAGTAGAGAAAAAGTCACTCACACAAGCAAAGCAGAAAAAAGATTTCATTCACCACTTCCCAAGGGCAGGCAGGTGTTCAGTCATTGCCAGGAAAGCAGGGCTGCTTTACCTGTAGCAGTGACTTGAGAAGACAAACACAATCACTCCAAATGTCCTTCATTCCTTCTTCTTTCCCTAGTGGTATATGCTGAACATGATTCCATATGGTAAGAATGTTCCTTGGATCATCTGGGGTCAGCTGTCCCTACTGTGTCATCTCGTACTATCTTGTACCACCCCAGCCTCCTTGCTGGTGGGGTGAGGTGAGAGAGAGAAAAGGTCTTGACTCTGTGTAAGGAGTTGAGACTTACTGCTCAGCAGTAAAGAAAACTTCTTTGAGTTATCAACAACATGTCTGGCACAAATACAAAGTATGGTCCCATGCCAGCTGCTGGGAAAAATTAACTCTACCCAGCACAAACCCAAAGGACTCATGCAATTGCACCCTTAAATTTGAAAAAAATGTTGAACCTATCTTTATATATAGGGAATATATATATATATACACACATATATATCTTTATAGTATAGGGCAGATACATGCCATCACCTTGAAATGATGGAAAGGAGTCTTGAGAGGAATTGATTAAAAAGTTACCACTCCTATAATGTCTTGCTCCCAAGGTGAGTGGGACAGGAGACACAGTCCCTCCCCTCTGCCACAGTGATAATGTTAGAAGGATGACAATCAGCTCTCAGTTCAGCTCCTCTGGGGCAAGATCACGTTCCTTGTGACCATCTCGTATTGTGCTTTCCACCCCACTTCAGGGCAACATAGATCATTCTGAACCAGGTTCATGCATTGCTGACAATAAAGCAGATGAAGTTTATATCTTGTTATTACTTTATCTTTGAACAGTCTTTGCCTCTCAGATGCACAGTGATTTGGGTTGAATTTAAAGAAGATGGACCAAATTAATGAATAAAATTCAAGAATATGGCGTGATGACACAGCTGTCCTCAATCTGGGTGCTCTGCTAGAGCATTCTTGCAAGTGATTCCCTGGGCAACTAAATCTCTGTGTAAGGCCCCTGTGTTACATGCCTGAGATTGAATGATGTGACCACTTCTGCAAATGTGCTGTAAGGATAGCTGAACATAACTGGAGATAGATATGCCCTGTGTGAGTAAAAAAGATATTTATTTCTAGTTTTTGAGCTCTTAATCCATCTTCTCAGAGTTGTCTGAGACTATGATTTGCCTCATGCCTAATAGTTGCTGTGGTACAATAAACAGTAAGGAACTGTTGCTGCCAAAAGATTACAAAATTGTTATTATTCCTGAAAAGTTTTGGTTTTGAAAAATCAAAGGCCAGGAGATATAATACATAGATATTGATCATTAAATTAAATTTTATGAACTTTGTTTAAGTCAGAGACAGTGACTTGAAATCTGCAAAACTGGTGAAATAACTCTGTCTTGCTGTGTTTCCAGATTCGTGTTTGTATACGAGGAGCATTGATTTATACCAAGACTTTCGGCCAGCCTCAGTGATGTTGTAGACTCCTCTTGTCACTCAGTAATGACTTTCTTATCACAGAGGACCAGAAGAGCCCTTGTCAGTATTTTCAGATAAGAACAGCTTCAGGTATGGTGGATCACCAGCCAGCACTGCCTCTTCTGGGTGGTTCTGCTGTCAGCTTGGTTCTTCTGGAATGTTACTCATCCAAGCTGGTTGGAGATGCCTAAACCAGTCAGGGAGTTCTCATAGGCCCCTGCTCTGGTTATGGGCAGAGATCTTAGGATCACTGATAGCATCAATGCACTTCATTTTTTTCTCAGCCTTGCCATTTAGAGATGTCTTACTAAAATTTGTTCCCTGATGATGCTAATAATAAGCAGAAGTGTTCCTCTCATGATCTCTGCAGCTGGAGCAGGAGTGACATGTTACAGATCTGTTCACTTGTGTTGTCAAAATCTAGGTCACTCAGAGGTGACAGGTCTGGCTAGTAGAAAGGCTGTGGAGGGAATGTTAAGGCGTTAATTTTCAGTATGAATCTCTGTATAGGGCAGTAACACACAAAGATACATAAATGAGGTATAAATAGAAATTATTTTTCTTTGTGTGTGAAAGTGTTTTCGGAAGCTCATCTCAATTTAATACATCAATATTTAATGTGCTCAGTTATATTTTAAGGGAATTTTACAAGAGATGTTCAGCAATCTGTGTTGCTACAGATTGTGTGCCTGGCTTGGCAATGGAGTTGAGCAAAGCAGGCACCTCCTGCATTGAATGCTGACCTCCAAGTGATTTTCTGCACAGCAGAACATCTATTATCCAACCTACCTGGAGAAATCCAGACTATTTCTTGAGTAGGAGAAGATGTTATGAAGAACATACAGAAAAAAAAAGTGATGTTTTCAAAAGGACCAAGATTTAGTCTCAGTGGTTAATGTCCATGTCTGGGGTTTTGCCTCTCAGGAAGACTGCTCGGCCCTCACTTACCACATTATATACTCATTGCATGTTTACTAGCTTGACCTTAAATCCAGACTCTTGTAACATAGTTTTGTTGAACTGCTTGAGTATTTGGCCATCTTGTCCAGAATGCATCAATTATTATAGAATATATTCATAGCATCATGGAATTATAATTATGCAACCCAGGAAGGTAATATGAGACTTCTCTGGATTACATGCTCGATTCCCTTTTTTACTATCAGTGTAATTATTTGTCACATTAGATCTTAAATGTGGGTCAAGCTGTTTAGTAGCAGCTTGATTCTCAGGTTGTATTCATATTTGTAGTCAGTTGTCATGACTCTTGTCAAGTTCAAGGAACGGAGATTTAGGCTTAGACACGGGAGTTCTCAGTTTTATTCTGTCTTTGGCAGAGCCTTGGAAACTGAAATTATGAAACTAAGTTGCTGTCTCTCTGGTTTCCCTTCCCTCCCTCCCCATCTGTATGTGCTTTACAAGTTAGCTGTGGCTTTGTACTCTGCAGTGGCCATTTCTGACTGGCATAGGAGGTTCCCCTGGGGAAGAACCTCTGGGTGTGATGGTGTGAGATGCCACAGCTCAGGTGAAAGGCTTGTGGGGTGTGGCAGGAACTGCTCCTCTCATACCACGGGGCTTGTGCTGTGGCTCTCACCACGTGTTACACACACACAGTGTTGAGTGGAGATCTAGTCCTGGCCACTCTCACCTCCAAGGCACTAAGGCAATGTAAATAACAATCATGGGGTCTTTTCCTCTTAGAGCTTAAAAATGTGTTGCTTTAACACTGCAGAAGCTGACAAGAGTGTCTGTATGTTTGTTCTTGTGGCTTTAGTGTGTTAGATGAGGTTTACTCCTGGGACTGAAAACATGGGTGGAAAAGACTTTTTGAAGGTGTTAGCTTCATAGGATTGTTTTAATCACAATGCTGCTTTTAAGGTACACTGGTTGTATTTAGTATTTTGAATGATGTTTAATGATTTCTGTTTCCCTCTTGTGCATACTTATTTTTATCATGAGTTTTGCTGTGTATTTAAAGTGCCTGGGGTGCTTTCACAGACAGGTGCTACATAAATAAAGTATATTATTATTATTTTAATAAGCTGCAGCAGGGCAGCAATTAGAAATTCCATATGTTCATGTTATTTTTTTAATTGTTCATGTTGCCAGGATTTACTGTTCAGGAAGAAAGGTAAGAGTAGAAGGGAACTTCCATGTGGGAAAGTGAATCTGCCACCCCCTTCCATATGCATACTGTAGAAATATTTCCCCGAAGACATTCAAATAGATGCAGTAGGTTATATATACATACATATGTATCTCCAACCTTTCTCTTCCTGTCTCTTGCAAAATTGTGGAAAGGGTAAAGAGCAGCAGATAAATGTTTGGCTGATACAGGAGGCTTCGGGACTCTGGTGAGACCAGTTTAGTGACGGCAATACAGCCATGCAGGAATATATTTTGATCTGTGACCAAAATATTTGTCGTAAGTGTACAGGCAGGAGTGTTTCCATTGAGCCTTGCATTAAACACCTGAATCAAACAATTCTGAAGGGTAAGAAATGTTCCGTTAGCTGATATTCTTCTGGTTATTTGTTATTGCTACAAACCTCTGTACTTTCAAAAGTAAGCTGGTCTTGAAAGAAAAACACAAAAATAAGGGGGAGGTTGAAACTAAATGATCCTTATGGCCCCTTACAATCCAGATCATTCTATGATTCTGTGAATACTTAAAAGATGAGAAAAAAATTAACAACTCATGAAGTCCTGTTTCTGGTTGGAATGCCAAAATCTCCTGAGAAGTTCTGTTTTTCTGTGATTTCCACTGATAAATAGAAAGTTGTAGTGGTACAAAGCTGCAGGTGTCAGACTGCAGCAGTAGTCATTTAGCCAGAACCTCAGCTAAATGTCCTGGGGTTGACTCTCAGCTTCACAGTGTCTGGCAGTGCTGGCACATCTCCAGCAACCACTTCACTGCTGCTCTCTCTTTTTCTTCTTGGACTGATTCTGAGTATGTGTTTTTATGAATGTATAGTAGAAAGTACTCAAGATCTAAACTGATGTCTCAGCTCAACCAGAATTCAATTAATCACTTGGATATTTAACTGTTGTAAACAATAGCCAAAAAGATGTTTTCTATATACAGTCTATGATTCCTATTTTGAGTTTCTGACTCGGTCTGTTTTTTTTTTTACTTACACTGCTGTATTCAGACCAAATTCTGGTACTTTGGACACAGTACTTCTATTTGGCAAATTGTGAAAGTGAAAAACTAAATAGACCTACTTAAATTTTATCAAAATCTATGTCTTTGGAGATCATAATTTGAAAACCAGTAAACTTTTTACATGCAGTTTCTAGTGTAGTAAAGCATGCATATAGGCACGCCTACACAGCAGTTATGTTCTACAGGAGAATGTATTTTATTTCCACCTTTACTTGCAGCTTTACTTGTAGGCTTTCTTCTCTCTCTCTCTTTTTTTTCAGTCATCAGAATTTTTTTGCATTAACTGTGTAATATTTACAGTGTAAAAGGTGCCTAAGGCATTTTGTTGTTTTTGCAAACTGAGATATGATTTTCACTGAATAAAAAGGTTTCTTTCACTTGCTGGATGATAGACTCCTGCTTGGAGACATTAGTCTCCTGCAGAAGGAGGTCAGCCCTGTCTGCCTGTTGATAGTCTGGCTGACCACAAAGGAATAAAATACACTGGTCTGTTAATGCTGAGACCAGCAATAAGACATATCATATATGTCTCGCCAACAGTGGGGCCTGGTTTCCTTAATGAAACTCACCTTAATGCCTCACAAACATGGGAGAAAGATAGGAAATACAGGGTCCCACAGGAGTATGTCATATGACTGGGACCTGGGCCAGTAAAATTTACAAGTAGCCTGAATGACGGGTAGAATTCAGCATTTGAGTAGCACAGTTTTATACTACAAAATTTGGTTTGTGAAATACATAATTTGGTATAGTTTAAAATACAGTAGTGTTTTGGGTTTAAAAAGGGTTTAGTTATGTCAATTGTTTCAGTTTCCTTAAGTTCAGAAAATATAGGAACACTGAATATTTCTTATCACTACTATAAACCATTTTTTTTAGATATACATAACTTCTTTTAGCTCTACATCTTTGGAACTAATTGCTTGCACTATATTTCTGCCTACATGCCTTAAGAAGAAGTAATGGTTTAATTTTATCTCTTCTTGTTGTCCCAACAAGCTGGATATGATACACCTCACATATCAAAATATTGTATCACTGCAGCATCTTATTGTTGGCTAGAGAAGTTGTCCAAATGCAGAATAAGAATAAAAAATGGTCATCGCTGGGATTGGATTTAAGTGTAAGGTACAACTGGCAGATGCAGGCAGATGGGAAATGCAGGTGACTGTGTTAGTTAAGACAATAGGACCCTCAGCACAGGAGAAGTGTGACTGTCATCGTGTTATACAGGCATTGGGAAAGGCAATGCTCTAAGGAGATTTGGAAAACAGCAATAAAACAGATTGCAGATGTTTCTGAGATGCTAGAAAAGGGAATTCAATGGAGCACAAAGGTGATTGTTTTAAAATTGAGGTAGAGTTCAATGGGGGCTGGCAGGAGTTCAGTACTGCCCAGCCATCCTATTCATTTTTGATGATGCAAAATGGGAGAAACTTGTTATCCAAAGGACCAGTTGCTATGCTCTCTCCTTCTGCAGCCTCCAGATGCTGTCTCAATTGTGTCACTTTATAACAGGCATGTGTAGGACATATAGAATACCTTTTACCTGGAGGAGAAGTAGAAATATAGGAAAAAAGACAGTAAAAGCAAATTAGCCAAAGAAACGCACTGTATCATCTTCACAATTTTGGAGGGGACAGAGTTTGAGAAGGTAGAGGTGAAAGAACAGAAATTCAAAGGAAAGTTGTTGTTACACACGGATGTTGCACCTAGCCAAGTAAGCTTAATTCACTCAATTTGTTTCCTGCCTTCCTACGGCTCCCTTGACTGTGTTTTATGGAAAATGGCTGTTCTGCAGCAGCACAACATCTTATGGATCCTCCCAGTGCTGTCCTCTCTGACACAAAAGTTTAGCTGGAGCTCAACTTTCTATTTTATTTTTCTCTTTCTGCTCTTAATCAAAATTAAAATTATTTGCTTTGAAAGGATGGGCTTATTCCTGCAAGTGGAAAAACAATGTTGTATGTTATAGCTTTCCTAAAGCATCTGTACACACAAGGCTCATCTGGCAGTGGTATCTTATTCAGCATATCCCAGGATTGAACAGTTACCTCCAGATGACAATGTGCTGTGCTCTTATGACAAACAGTATTTTGTCATGAAAGCTTCAGAAGCCAAATTTAGCACTGTTTTGGTCAATGTTTTACAAAATACAAAACTATAGCAAACTAAATCATCATCTTCAGATGATTACAAAACCTTTGTTTTAAGAGTGACCGAAAAACACATACAACATTTTCCCTCCTTGTTTCCACAGCTACACATGCTACACACTGTATAACCTGCTAGCTGGCTACCTGCATTATTAGATATTTAGGATTTTTTTTTCTTTTTAAAAACTATAAAAGGCAAATAGGTGCAATTACCTTAAAAAAAATGTGTGCCTTTTCATAGTAATTTAGCCTCACCAGCATGATCTGTGTCCCTGCAGTTGCTGTTTGTGTTGCAGCCACTTTTAATTCCTATTTCCACGGTGCCACACGGGGGTGCTCCTGACTCCGCATTGCTCGGAGGCCTGAGCTGGGTGAGAGCAGCTCCAGATGCTGTGTGCCTACCAAAGCTGATTTGGGAGGGAGGGCTGCACACAGCTCTGCAGTGAGGTGAACCCTGCCATGGGATGAGGGATGTACTTTTCCCACAGGATTTGGCTACCAAATCAGATATGAGAAGAAAGAGCTGAATGATGTCTGCTGAAAAAAAATCTTTGGTATTGTGAACGTGTACACGTATAAACATATACTTAACCTCTTTTACACTTGATTGCTCTGTGCATTTTGCATGCTGGCTTTATTTTGGTAGTTCCATGCCTTCCCATTTTCTGTTTGCTGTACTTCTGTTCACAGCTCAGTATACTCCTGGCAGCAAGGATGACATTCTTTTCTCCAGATCTATGATAAAAATGCAGAGAAGCAAGGCAGAGAAAGAGGAGATGTCCCTTCTTCTAAGGAGAGACCAGCACAGAATCAGGAGTTGCCTCAGTGGCCCCAGGCAGGATCCCCAAACTGGAAGGAAGCCAGCAATGGGGCTGGCCTTGTGTCAGTTGAAAGATGTCTTTTTCTTATAAGAAAATCTCCATATCCAAGCGGACATCCTTATCTATATCAAGTCTACAGCTCAGTAAAATCAGCAGGAATTATTTCATTGACTAGTATAAACTTTGAATCTGGTCCTGTGCACCATAGTACTCTGTCACCTAAAGTTTAGCTCTGTGCATTTAGGAGTTAACCTCCCACTGAGAGTTTCTGATGTCTTTACTAAACTTAGATCAGGCAATTAAATATTTATGTGAATCTAACTTCTTAATTGTGTGAAGTCATCTTTTTGATTAATCCCTATAAAAACAATTGAATGTGTGACTTACAAGGATAATTACTTGTGTTCACCTTTGATCTGTAAAAGTTTCATTAGATTTGTATAGTGTACTGCGCTAGTAGATGATCTAAAAGAGGAGCTCTAACAACATCTCTGTACATGAGACAGTATGAACTTTTTGAGACTGGTAGTCATGTCATCTCTATAAACACTGTATTCTGTAGTGTATTAGTTTTAAATAGTTTATCTTTTCTGTCTTTGCATATCTTTGGATTATCTATATAATATATCTATCTCTTCCATAAAGCCCAAACTCAGCTATTGAAAAAGTAACTTAAGTTAGTTTTCAGTTTGAGGGCAAATTCAATAGCATTATGTGATGGGATCCCCTGAATCTACGAAAGCATGATTAGTTTCTGACATTACCATTTCCATGATTATCCATTGTGTGTGGTCTCTGTAAAGAGCTAATGTTAAACAGAATTCTTTACTCTTATTAAATGTAATTGTAAACAATTCTCCAAACACGATTAAGTGAAGGTTGCAGATGGCAGCTGGCCTTTTCTAAAAACTCAGATGTGACTAGACATCCCCAAGAGGAACCTCTCTGTGTTATATAAATGGACACAGAGACCAAGGCAGGCAGCATTAACGCTGTCCATGTTGACCAGTGAGAATTTTGCACATGTAGTGCTGCCTTGCATATCACCGACAAACATTGAAAGTAATAAAATGCCATTAATAGAGAAACTACACTTTGATAATTTGAGTGAGTTCATTATCAGAAGGAAGAAATAACCAGGGTTGCATTTGCAATGAATGATGTCTCTGATGGGGGATGGGTATAGACAGGAAAAAAGCTGCAACTGAAGTACGTCCAGCTGTGCAGAGTGCAGGTGCCTACAGAACAAGGCTGCTTGTTTTCTAACAGGCTTGAAAATTATCCTGCCACTTTAGCTTTGTTCCTTATCTTTGTTAACTGAACAACTCATACAGAAAGAGATGACATTAAAATAGTCATAAAATGAGATATATTATGATATTTATTCAGTTATTTCATTGCATCATTTTCCAAATGGAAGTGCAAACTGATGTGTCAGAGCCAGCTACTTGCATCCTCACAGGCTGATAATTTGCTATTGATGATGTTTTTGTGAAATGCTGAATTGAATTTGTTCTCACTGGAAGGAAATCCTGAGTGAAATTTTCTCCTTGAGATGGCATAAAACGGAACCACCCAGACCAATCTAGAGACCCCTTTGCTGTCTTTATTCAGTAATTACATAAACTTAACTACAAAGTCAGATCCTAATGAATACATTAACACATAAAAGCTTGGTGCCAAGAAAGATTTAAAATGTACATAGGTTTCTATATGTGTAGACTTACAGAGATTCAGAAGATTTATTTCCCTTGTTTCTATCTTCAGAATGGATTGAAAGATTAGTATTTTACTGATCCTATATCAGAAAATACTGTGGAGGATCAAGATAAACTGCAAATATTGAACTAGTCCCCAAAAGATGAATTCTTGAAGTCATTAAGAATGCTTATCTATGTAAGTGCAGTGCAAGTTTCCGAAAAAGCCTAAACCCACTCCTGCCAGCATGTCCTTATGCAGTCAGTACTGTTTTCTGCACTGGCTCACAGCTGACTTTCGGTGCCATTTTAAGACCTCAGAGCAAATTCTTACCCAGACCTTTGGTGCCTTCCCTTGTTAGGCAAGAACTACATGTTCATGCATGCCTGAGTGCAGTCCTAAGAAGCACAAGGACCAGCACTTCCTCTTTATAGCCTAGCAAGGTGTACCCTTAGCTCATCCTGGAGCTCAGCTCAGTCTCTTTGCCCAGAGCACTTTGTGCTCATCCCCTGCTGCCAAGGGGACAGCACATCCAAAAGTTTGCTGATTACACCACATCTGCTGGCAAGAGAGAGCTTGAACAATAAAACATACAGAATGTTTTGCTTACATGAAGATAAAGGGTTGAAAACAAAAGGTTACAAATAAAACAGCTTTAGTGTGTTTTTTTTTTTTTTTTCCTGTT
>VZRX01009161.1:0-54779 GCA_013398075.1 Notiomystis cincta | reverse complement strand
ATCAAGCCTGGGATATATGGTAAGTAAAATTTTACAAATGGCTCTATAGACAATATGCTCAGAGAAACTTTATTAATAGAATAAATTAATTCAGAATTTACCATTAAATATTTCTTAAAAAAATATGAGAGAAAGAACATCAAATTTACCTACTGCAAATCATAACTAAATAAATTGCATAGGGTTGGAATTTAAGAATACTTGATTGAATATCCATTGGTTTAAATCAAACCTACTCTTTTATCAGGGGTGGTATTGCTCAAGATCCGGCTATTGAGTAGATTTTGACTGAGAATCTCAAAGGACTTCACATTATGTCTTCATAACCTAGCAAAGAATTATGAACAAAATGAGTTTTCCATGTGTCTCTCCCACATATATGCAGTCTCCCATGAAGTGGAACATGAGAAAATTAATCATCAGATTTCTAATTAAAAAAGAAAGTAAAATAAAAAAACTTTGAATCAAATGAAAAACAAACCCACAACAAAACAAAAATCCAAAGCAAGAGTGTCCCAAGAAGCTGGGGGGTTATATAACCAAAACAAAATGGAAACAATTAATATTTTAACCAAAATTGCTCTGTTTTGCATCACTACTTAGAATATTTGAAGTTCTACTGCTTCTGCTATTTTGGACTAAATACTAGGCTGATATAAATTACTACCAAATATTTGCAGCAGCTACAGATCTACACTGTCACTTCTGTGAAAGAAATTGTCCAAAGTTACCAGGAAAGTGAATCAAGAAAGGGAGAAGAAATGAAGAGGAAAATTATAGACCTGCAGGACAGTAAATTTTATCCTCCCTAGTGCAAATGATCTGAAGCCAAAATGAAAATGAAAATTGACCTTGTCTCAGATCTATACATGTGGCTATACATCACGTGTAGAGACTCACCTAAGCTTTACAAACCAGCAGTTCTTTGCATTTCAGCTGCATTCCAGAGATGCTGATATTCCTTCCCCCTCCATTCACAAAGCATATAGATAGGTGATAGATAGCTCTTGGCCTGCTGATACTGTAAAACAGCTTAGAAGTTTTCTTAGTGGAATTCGTAATTCTTACAGAATTCCAAAGACAAGAATTACAAAGACAGACAAGCACAAAAAGTAAGTTTCTACTAAATAACATAGATGGAGAGAGTAAAATATTGAGAGAATCAGTGGGTTCTCAACTAGAAATATCCATCCCACTCAAATAACTCCATAATTCATCTATGATTCAAGTGATGACTGCTTCAACACACTACTTTCAGGTCAACATTTTCAGCTATATTCTGTGTACTCTATTAAAAAGGGAATGATTTGGGATAGCTATATGATTTCAATGTGAAATATGATATAGTATTTATTACTAAATTGTCATATTTATCAGCATTTAAGAAAAAAGAAATCTGGCAAAGATCCCACCACAGTTACTTCACCCTATCTGGGAGAGTCAGTGAATCTGACAAGCATGTGGACAGTTAGGATGTTTGTCAGTTTGGTTTGAATCATACTGGAAAGTAATTCTGCTGAAAAATATCTCCTAAAAATAGACTTATTGGATTTCAGAATGAAATTAATTTTTGGTGAAGGTATTATGGCAAAATTGGTCACCACAAATAAATTCTCAATTTATAAAGTTACACATTTCAGTTGTTTTTACATACTCTGTATTCGTCTATAAATTTCAACATGGATTAAATCTCTCAGTTTTTATCTACAAGCACACAACATCTAAGGAAGAAAACAGGGGTGTTAACAACTGCATGCAGGTGCTGTGGTGTGACATTGAAGCCTGCTGAGTGCCTTCCCAGTAATAACTCCTTACCTGTCAGCCCCACAGGGAGAAGAGAGCACCAAGAACTCTGCAGGAAAGGCTGACAATACTTGGTGTTGATTTTAAAATATATGTGTTCTCAAACTTTCAGGTGTTCCCTGAAGGGTTAAGTTGCTAATTTAAATCTTTACTAAGTAGTATGCTTCTGTGAAGAATGTATGAAAAATAATGGGAGAAACTTAGCAAGGACCTACTGCTTTCTGGGAAAGACTGGAAAACAACATTGCACAAGAAGAGAACTGTTCAGGGCCCTAACAGACACCTGCTTCATGCAGTATTTGTTTTCTGTGCAGAACAGTCTTCTTTCTAGCACAGGGTGTGACGTATAACTGAGATGGTTTATGACAGAATTTCTCAAAGGTGCAATTCTTTCCTATCCAAATATATAAATGACAAAAAATAAACAAAATTACATTTCAATTATTCATAGCAAATCTATTAGATATGCTAAGTAGTTTTTATTTCCTGTACTCTAACTTTAACTACAGGCTAAGTTTAATCATCTTACATTGTTAAGAGCATGCACAGCAACATTTGCCACAATAACTTGACTGAGTTAAATTAAATTTAAACAGCTCTCCTCCTTCAGAGCTCTTTGATTTCCCATAGTGTTGACTGGATGGGAATATTGCAATAAAGGAAACCAAAATACAATAATATAATACATTTCCCTTTCAATATACTTGTAACCTCTCTTACTTAAAGTTCCCTTTTTCCACACCACCCTTCAAGAATTTGAATGTTATGCTGATTTCTCCACTAAGAGCATTTACTGCAGTGGCTTAGGACATTGGTTTAGGAGCAGCTGGGAAAGGTCTCTGCTTTTCATCAGATGTGACTGGAATTCACAATGGATATGTGTTTGCTATGAGAGAGAGAAAAATAATCTCTGAACAAAAGCAGGTTGGGGGATTTTTTAGCTTTGTCAGCAGCACACCAATACATGGACACTGACTTACAGGCATTCATATAATATTCCTCATTCCATTTTTTTACCAGTTCAAAGCTCTCTTTTAACAATAAGACATTTTTGAAATATTTCAGGAGCTTCAGCTATGGGAAATCAACCACTTGAACCATAAATGTGCATGTACATTATCTGCTAACAGTGAACAAATAGAAGATTTTAATGCAAAGCCAGTACATTTTGTACGCTTGTAAACAGTTTGATACATAACTGATTGCACAAATGTGACCATAACCCTCTTTTGAATGCATGAAGTAGGAATTTCAGTGTAGCATTGTTTTTAATATATTAAGTAATTGTTAATCCCTGCTGGTCTAATAGTCAGCCAGTTCTCTGTGGAGCATACTGGAGTTGCTTGGAACTGTACATTAGAACACAGAAAAGAAAAGGTATGGGGTTGCAAAAGACACCTGCTAAGAGTACAGTTCATTGCAAAATGTCAGTACAACAGAAGAGTCCTGACATACCCTGAAATCCTGCAGGAAAGCTCTTTTCAATGCATAGATTCAAGTTAAACCTGACTGAGGCACACTCAGATTTATGAATTCTTTAAAGGTCCAGTAAGTTTGAACTCATTTGCAATTGAAATAAAGTGTTATTTGAAAGTCACTCTCTAAAAAGGGGAAAAAAATTAAGAAAGAAGAGCTTTTCTGCTGAAGAGACTCAGGCAATTAATTAAACCTCTTCAGGAAATAGCATAAGGACTTACAAATAAATAGTGGTTATTATCAGGAACAAGAGAACCAGTGACAGGACAGCAACATTACTTTCCCGTGACAAATTAATTGATTTTCTGATTTTTTTTTTTTTTTTGCAAAGCATAATAATATATAACAGCACTAGATAGTTTAATAAGGAAGTAATGCAAATTGTTTCATTAGCAGAGTGGGGTTGTTACTGTACATTTATTCTTGTTCTTTTTAGCTTTTTGAGTGGGTAGGCCACCTCTTGCTCTACTAGAAAGTAGAATTTTTCAAGGTTTCATTCTAAATGGCTTTAGAGGGAATTACGTCAGAAAAATGGATGTGGAACCTGTTTCCCCTGCTTATCTGTAGAATTTAAGAAGCAATACAGCTGGAAATATTCCTATTTCCTGATTTGAAAATGTGGGGGTACAGGCAATCAGTAGCATTCTTGTTACATGTTATATGGGCTGTAAGTGATACGAGCACTGGAGGAGGAACATTGAACTGGTGGATTCTGTCACTGATTTTCAGTCCACTGTTGTAGAAGGTGTTTAATCAGTATTACCTTTTACAGTGGCTGTGGATTATTTTTGCATGTCTCAATGCATGCCCTTACAGCACTTTAAATCAAGGTTGTCAAAAGTTCTGTGTTGCTGCAATCAGTTCACAGTAGGATTCATTACACTTTACCTATCTAATAAGTTGGATGTGTCATCTAATTTATTTATCCCTATGGTAAAAAGGGAATCTCTGTTAATTCCACACTGCTGATGGACATTTATACAGACTAGGATGAATTGCTGTGTGGAGATGTCTCTTTCTCCTACTGCCTACAGAAAGCACCTGGACAATTAGTTTAGACTAAGGACAATCCTTAAAGCTCGTGTGAGATGAATAGCGTGCTCAGTACAGGTGAAATAGCCATGATGTCCTGAATACTTTTTGTCAGTGTATTTGGAATTTATTTTGTTTTGTGGTTGTAGGAAAAGCTGTTCGCCACAAACCAGACTTTCTGTATTCCCAGAGGTGAAGATAAATACCTACTCTGCCTGGAGAAACTCTCTTTATTTGGATTACTCTCAAGGTTTGAGATTTCACCTTGTGCTGGGAGGGTTTTTTTAATATTTTTGAGTTCTTGAGAATGCACTGTAATGGTATGGAGAATGAATATCTGAAATGTAGCAAAGAAAGGTTTGCCATGGGACAAGAATTCTTTAGCTTATGAGTGTCCAGAGGTTGAAAACTTTGCAGGCCCCAGGACCATACTTCATATGTAAAAATTGGTTTTATCTGTGAGATAAAACTCAGAAGTTTTTTTAGACCGTCTGCTCTGTCAGGATTTACGTAGCAGCTTTATACCTTTTACTTTACTAATAATGTAGCTCTTAACACTATCATTTCTGAGAAGTCCAAACTGTCTTTTAGGTATAGTTTTTATTAATGTGTTGGCCTCTGTTTTCATTATCTTATATTAATTTTTAGTACGCTTCTCTCATTTTATTGTATTTAAACCTTAAATCAATAAAAAGCATAAAAGCTGTGTCGTTCGAGATTGGAGGAGCTGTCCAATTTTACTGCCCTCTTTGATGCTATGATCTAAACCATAAGCTATTATCACCATTATAACCATAAGAAAATTTTATTTTTCGTTTTTATGGTGCGATATTTTTCTTTATTTGGAGAATGACTATTAAAAAATTCAATATGGCAATGTGGATTGACAAGCTTCATTTTGCAGTATTAAATTTAATTATAGAAAACCAAATTTGCCCCAGTAGAAGTCTAGGGATAAAGTACTTTTAAATTTGATGTCTGCTGTAACTCTTGATGAAACATAAAAGTTAACAGTTTAAGTAGGCCTTTTATTTCTTTAAAGAAATACTACAGCTCAGAAGAGTTTTGTGAGCTCTTTGTGTAAGCAGGAACAATTCTTAGCATTGCAGAAAAGAGCTGATATTTTATAAGAAAGAGTAAATGAGATATATGCTTTAACAAATTATTTTTTTTTCTGTTAAAGTCAATCAATAGCTATTGCAAAAAAACACCCCAAACCCACTACCAAAAAAAATATACAAAAAAGAAAGACTATGGAGCAATTTACTGAACAAAAATCTTGTCTTCACTTGACATCCTTTCCCTGATTTGCTGTTCAGGTATATTTGAACATTGAGAAGTATTAATGAGAAATTAATTCAGTCAGGAAACAAGAATAACTATTTGGCATATTTCTCACAATCCCATAGTATGCAAAATGCTCCTTGCAATATCGAATGCTCCTGAGGAAATAGGTAGACAATTCTTCGGTGAAAAAATGGGAGGTGTTCTGTGGAGGAATGGGGAAGTAACAAGCACTTTAGTATCTCTAGTGCACTCTCTGTTTAGTTTGTCCTATTAAACCATCTCATGAAAATCTTTTGAGACTGTAGTCTTGGATTTCATGGCAAAACTCAAATCTGGACTTGAAGTAGAATATTACACAAGCTATGCAGTGTTTCATGCAGGGATTTGGGTCTGGTCAGTGCCAGGGAGCAGATTGCAGAGATCTGAATATTATTTAAATCTTCCTCCATCAGGAATTTTGATGTCTGCATTTTATTTAAGGTCTATCTGGATGGACAGGCACTAACATAAATGCCTCTCAAGCAGAATAGGTAGAGTCAAATGACAGAGTGCTCCTCCAAAGCTGCAAAACCTATGTATATCTGCTAATTTTACCATGGAGATGTACATGTACATGTATATCTACAAAGTTATACATGTAGGTGACCCTCAAAGCAGTTCAGTACTCTCTCTGAGTATTACTGCTGATAAAAGTGTTCAAGCTATTTCATAATTTGAGAATGGTTTCTAAAAAGCACAAAATATTAGTTGTATTTGGCATTCCTCTGGGTGATTTTTGGGACCCCCTCTCTAAACAATTAAATGCTGAAAGGCCTTTGTTGACCAGTAGTTAACAAAAGTTGACAGACAGGAGTAAAGTGTGGTGGAAAAGCTTCCCAGCATCTGCTTGCTCTGTTCATTCTCTTCAGCTTTGTCACTCAACCATCACCATCATGAGCAAGGCCTTGATTTACATATGTAAGGAAAAAACTCTATTTTTAGGCAGGAATATTCCTTTTGCTTTCAGTTGGCTATGAGTAATAATCCTTGAAAATATCTGCATGCATGGGAGACTTTCTCATCATAAGCAACTATGCCACTCCAAGGTTTGCTTGTATTACCAGTTATTTTTTATTTTACTTAAGAAGCAGCAAAATATTTATTTTATTCTATATGCTTCAAGTATACTTATACTTAAGTTTTCCATGCAGAAAATGTGGCTTATATTCTGCCTCTTCTTTTAGAGAAGTTACTTACCATGTCTGTCCCCTATATTGTGCAGAGTAAAATATTACTTCAAAAATCTTATTAAAAAAAAATGGGAGGGGGCAAATACTTCCTAATCAGGTCTAACCACATCTATATCTAAACCATCTGTTCTAGTTACTTTGTGGCCAACAGAGAGAGGGAAAAATCTATTTGTTTTTTATGCGTTTCTTGGTTTTACAGTGAAAAATGCATATGTAAGGTAAAGAGAAGTTTTCAGATCTGTGACCAGCCTCCTTTGTTCTCTTCCCAGCCCTATATTCATTGGCTTGTGCACACTTGCTGTTGTTATTTTGGAATATTATGCTGATGGCAGCTTCATCTTCAATTGATGACTAAATTTAGGCTTTCATGAACTCCATGCATGCGAGAAAATGTGGCCTCTCCACGGCTTCACTTCCTCATAAGCTGCTCTTAAGTTGCTATCTATTCCCAGCTGAGAATATTAGCAATATTAGCACTGTGCTACTGAGGGTGTGAGCACACAGCACATCGACACTGCAGATATCAGCAAGAGCTGCTTGTGTGGCCTTTAGCTCTGTATTGTGATAGAAATCCAGCAAGACAGCTCAGTTTTCAGGAAACAGGAAAGTTTTCTTGAAAGGGTCTCAGACAATCATCTGTAAGAACTAAGCATGTTGAAGTTTTGATTTAATAATATCTGTCATTCAGTTTGGTTTTTGTTTTTTTAATCAGAAAATTGTGTTCAGGCATCAACAGTGCCACAGAGATACTGCAATCGATGGCTGCATATAAATACCTGAGGTTTATTTCTTTGGCAGTTGTGAACCTCTGTGTTGTCCTTTGATGGATGATGCTACTCTCCAGTCAAAAACCAGGTCAAGACCATGACATACAGGATTCTCCAGCCTTGAGTCTTACTACATTGTGAGTTACAAAAACCTTTCTTTCCCACTTGAGAAATTAAAATTTTTGTAGTAAAATGCTGATCCCAACAAAAGTTGAAAATTTTCTCTGTAGTAATGATACTAATACTTCCAGGGAGGAAAATGAAGGGTCATAGATTATCAAATTAAATTTATAATTTAATACTTCTTGAATAGACTGTATTCTTAATAGTAAAATGGGTTAGTGACTTCTGATTAATCTCTTAATTCCTTTCTTTGATAAGGCAAGACTAAATGAGGACGGATTTGCATACTCCTAAAATAAATACTTCAGGTTATCCTGGATTCATTCCTTTCTATCCATATAAAATACGAAAAAAATAATTCTGCATTAAGTTTGATGCCTTTTAGATCTGGGCTGTGTTCCCTTCAGGGAAACAGGGTTACCTTGATAGGCTGAAGGTGAAGCCCTTTGGTTCACCTGCAAATGAGACCTGAGTTATGGTCAGCCATTTGAATGCCATGAGATCAAGTCAGTTCTTTCCCCGTAAATTGCACATTTCCATAATGAATGTAGGAGAACATTTCTGAATCAGTAAAGGTGCAACAGAATCCTCTTTTCCAGGAACTTCAATTAAGGTGTCCTAATTCTGTCTCCATAGTCCTCTGCCTCCTGTGTCCCCCACAGCTGTCACTTTGCCGGAAGCAGTTCTGTTTTTCCACTGCAGTTCCTCAGAGGAAATGCCTAGAAGGTAAATACTATTTACCTATGCAGACATTTGAAGAGGTGACCTGCTCATTATCTTCCTCTGCCACATGCAGCTGCTTTGCTGTATTACTGAAGAGATTTTTAAAGTTGCATTCCAGAAACCTCTGGAAAGAAAAGATTTACCTGTTGATTTCAGGTGCCTGCTGCAGTTGGCGCTTCTGAAAATGTAACTAAGTTTGAATTGCCATAATATTTCCCTTTAAGTTGAGAGATGTGCATTATCTGAGATGTGACTTAGTGCATGCAGCAAAAGTGTGTTTATTCGTGCTGCCCTGTGGTAATGGAGGAAGGAGTAGCTCAGGTGCCTTTTGTGATGACAGTGGGACTCAAGGAAAGCAGAGTGTGGCCTCCCAATAAATGCTGTCTTTAATTCATGTGTGCAGCATTGAAAGGTGCAGAGCATGGAGCCATCACTTGCAGCCCTGGAAAAGGCCCTAGTGCCATAGGGAAGAACTGGGACAGATACTGCTGGGAATGTCACCTCTTCAGAGTTCAGTAGCGTGGTTTTACTGGGAGCCACACATTGGTGACCTGTAACTTCCTCCTGGTGGCAACAACTGTTCTCAATATCACTGTTATTCATCTTTTATTTGAATAGAGTGAGGGGGTCCAGAGGATTGGTGTGAAAGGAGAGGTTGCTTTTTTCTTATGTGTCAGAGGGAGAAACTGTAAAAGTCTCAGCAGAGAGACCCACAGGTCAAGTGCTGAACTTGGGTGTGCAAGGAGATTCCAATGGTGGGAATGGCCTGAGGACTGGGGGAACGGAGCAGGGCTTGCTACAGCTCACAAAAGAATTGAAGTCACTAAAGCTGAAAGTGGGAGCAATGTCTAGAAGGACAGTGGAAAAAAGGAACAATGTATCCATCTTTTACATCTATTCAGTCTTTCTGTCACTTTGAACTTTCTCCGCTTAAGAAGTTAAGTGTTCTAGTTTGTATTCAGATAAAACCTGGATTTTTTTTCAAGTTTCAAAGTCTTCTGATCTTTAAGGATTTGACTGATGTGAGCTCCTGTCATTCTGCTCTGTGAAATGAATATAAGGTTTCAGGTGTGGTATTTGCAGCTAAGAATATTATTGCCTTTGGTAGCTGTATAGCACAAGAAAGGAGTTGTCATTAAGATGTAGCAAATTAAGGGTAGAAATATATTTGCTGCTTTGGAATCACTGCTGTATATTAAAAGTGCACAGATGAGCAGGACAGACTTGTAATCTTGTTTTGTAAATCTCCAACATAGGGAGTATATGAAAATAAATAAGAACATATGGTTAAACTCCTAATAAGATTAAAGATATGAAAATATTGACAAATTTATTCGTTTACTTCTGCAATCTGTATTATGAAATTACACTCAACTGAGATGTCACTGATAGGCATTGGGGAAAACAAGTCACATGGTAAACTAGGGTGGCAAAGAGAAAATACCCTACCTTTGAGGTTTCTTCCTGCTGGAAATGACACATAATCATTTCTAATTATATTACCAGCCTGCATCAACTGAGGTTGCAGATAGAACTTGAGGATCAAAACATCACAGTTTCCTTGATCTCACTTAGAAAAATATAGTATAAATGTAGAGCTGAAAGATCTGTCTATGAAGCAGATTAATGTGTTAAGCATCTGAAAAAGCGCTTAGCAACACTTTGTTGAAAAAACTATTAAAAACCCATGGACCCTTGCACTGTGTTTTTCTGCCCTCTGCATTTAAATGAATATGAAAAAGAGGAAATATTTGTAAATGTTTTATTTTAATAGTATATGGCAGTGTTTCTAAAGTATTTTCTTACTTATGACCTGCCATTTAGAGTGATTGTTTTCCTGTATATGAATTGAAGTACTTAAAAAAGTATAAAGGAAATAAAAATTATGTCTAACCTATTTGTCTGAGATATAAGTATAAAAAAAGCCCAATGTGTGTATGTATAGATAAGTCCATGGGTTCTCTTCTACTGTAATTTTTTCATGTGCTTTTAAGTGATTTCAGTCAACATATTTCCTTCTGAATTACAACTCTGAACTGTGATTAAAGTGCACTAGCACATCTTTTAATGTGTGTGTATGAGAGGACAGTAAAATACACATTACACAAGGTCTAGGGGATCTTTCTTCTGAAGTTTTCTTTTTGACTACTTCTAGAACAGTAGCTGCTGACAATAATGTTGTAAAGGAATAAATACACCTTTTGGTGTTTACCTGGGGTTAGCTTATGGATGTTTGTGAAGGGGAAGAAGTAAAGAGATGCTTCTAGAAGCATGCACAGCATACAGAAGCAAGTAAAGCTTGCTCTGCCATGGTTGCTGTGGGAGGAAGGAGAGGTCCCTGTTGTGGTTCGTGGTCTGCTGCTCACACATAAGGGAGCTGACACATATACTCCACATGAGTCAAAGCAAGAGAGAGACATGCTTCAAACTGCTACTCATGGTACTGAGCTTTTCATGTCCTGCCCCCAGGACTACATTTCTCCTTTATTTAACTATGTGTGACTCAAAAGACTATGTTCACTAAAAGGTGACCTTCTTGGTATAAACAGATAAAAAAGTAAAAAAGAACCCCCTCTTTGCAGAGGAACTTTCCAGAAATACACAGACTGAAAGCAGATTGCAAGCAGACTGAAACATGGGGGCAATCTGGAAACACTTTGGTCTTTTAGAGAGTTAATGTCAGTGATCTAAGTTATAGTGCCCCCGTGGAGCTCTAATTTGATTTCGGATGATGGCCCTGAAGAAGAGGTCATTTTTTAGCTCTGCATATTGAAATAGAAAATGTTTGGATTCAGGTTCTTACATATTTACAAAGATTTATTTATCATCATCTTGGATCTGTATAGATTTTCTTTTCTTGACCTACTGAGGCAAGGCTCTAGTCCTCCTGTCTTTTGGGACATTTAACTCACTTACATGAAAATGTCACCAAGATGGAAAACTAAGCTCTTAATAAAATTCACTCTCTTTTTATTTCTCTTCTGGAAAGTATTTAGCTCGTTACAAATAGCTGCAGAAAGATTTTATTGTAGATACTTTGAGAAATACAATTATTGCTTGCAATTTACTGTTTGTTAATTATTTTATCCAGACTCCTCTAATTAAAAGCTTCTGTCCTTTTGCACCTCTAGTGATTCAGATAAAACAGATAACAATAAAATAAGTTTCAACAAAAAGTATAGAATCCAGTAAGTCAAGTGTACTTTACCACTAAAACAATGTGATAAAGAGTAGCTGAGATAAACATTCCCTGTGTTATCATTACAGTATGCCCAGAAGGAACAAAAAGATGAAACAACTCCATCTGTTTATAGATGAATTTTGTTTTATTAGAAAAGAATTGTGGGGACCTCAAGGTCATGATAAAAAGAGGTAAAAAAGAAATGTTATCGTTTCCTCCTTCTACTACTTCAACCTTGGGTCTTCCAGAGGCAACAAAAAAAGTGTCTGTTATTTATCCTCTTACAGTGTAAACCTTTTCAACAGGATTGCAGCAATAATCTGCAATGTCCTGGAATGGGAAATCCTCATTCTATCCCTTAAAATGCACCAGACAATTTAGTGCTCTTATAGGCCACTAAGTCATAATGTATTGTCCCACTGTGTTCTTCTACCCCTCCTTCCAATGAGATGTAAATGTGTAAGGAGCTCTGAGACTCCATAGGGGTTCTCTCTAAATGTCCATGAATCAGGAGTGCTTATTCTGAGCCCGGAACCGACACTTGATGTCTGTTTTCCTCTTGGTTTTCGGTTTTCTGTGTTGACTAATTATGAATTCATCAATTACAGTGACTTAGTCAGCACATATGTCGACGGTTTTAGAGAAATTTTTTCCTCTTTAGAAATGCAAATGACCCGGTACTTAAGGAAGACAATGGCTGAGCCCGGCGGCCATGTGGGTGCGGCACCTCCCTGTCTGGGGGTTCCTCCAGAGGGGACAGAGACCCCGCGGGGGGTGGAGCTGGTGGGGGCTGGGACACAGCCCGGTCTCGCTCACCGGCTTGGCCTTCCGGAGCCCCGCCCTTGCCCTGCTGCTGCTGCTGCTGCTGCTGCGGTTTTTCCGCTCTCGGTTTTCGGAGGAGGACGCGTGGAGCTGTGACCGGGGGAGAGGAGCTCGCTCATCGCTGCAGTTCCAGGCCAGCCTGTCTTTCTCCTGCCGCCGCAGAGGTTCGTGTCCCGTTGGTGTCTCGCTGAGAGGGGAACTCTTTCCACCCGGGGATCCCGAGCCCGCCTTTCTCCAGTCCCGGCCGAACCGCGTGGCCGCCGCCGCGCCGGCCCCGCCGTTTCGTCGGCGCCGCTCCGAGTTCCAGCCGTGCCAGCTCGCACCTCCACCCTGCCTGCCGAGGCACCCCCGGGAACTCTTTTCACCTGAGGATCCCGAGATTCGAACTCATTTCTCCGGGTCCCGGCCGGACCACGTGGCCACCGCCGCCTCGGGCTGCCAGTGGGTTCTCTGGTTCTGGTTTTGTTACATTTGTTGTCTGTTTACCTCATATAAATACTTAGTAAAGATCTGTTATTCCTATTCCCCTATCTTTTGCCTGAGAGCCCCTTGATTTCAAAATATTATTAATTCGGAGGGAAGGGGGGTTCACATTTCTCATTCCAAGGGAGGCTCCCGCCTTTCTTGGGAAATACCTGTCCAAACCGGGACAACATAATTCCAATAGTGTAATTGGAACTGGCAGGTATTCCTAATGTAAAAACATGCAAGTGCCTGTAAGATCAGACACTACAGCCTTGTATTATCCATACCTGGTTAAAGAAGGCATACATTTGCATTCTTAATGAAGCATGTATCAACCTCCCTTTGAAATAAGATCTGGCCAAGGTTCTAGGGGTAAATTCCAAGGGGAATACAGAACAAAAAAAATAACAGTGAGGTTTACACCTGTCTGAAAGCATCTATTGACACCTAAGAAAGCAATTGGAGAGTTGCCTTTTTTGACTTTTTTATTCATATAGATGTTTCAGAACTTGTTTTAGCCTGTCTCTTACCCTATTCTAAGCATGAATTTACCTTTATATTTTTCAGAATGGGGCTTACCAAATAAACCACTTTAACAAGACTGTTTCTTTTTCCATATTGAAACTGTTTGGAAGTTCAATCAGTAATCCAAAGTAAATTGCTGTACTGGGTCTGGTGGGAATGGTGTTAACTTTCTTCAAACAACCCCTATGGTGCCCTGTTCTGGACTTGTGACTAAAGCAGTTGGTCAATGTTTTAGCTATTGCTGAACAATATGGGACATTCAGACCATATGATGCTGTGCTCAGCCTTAAAAGCTCAGGGAAAGGAGGAGGAAGGGGGGAAATGTTGTGGCATTTGCCTTCCCAAGTGACTTTTATATGTGATGAAGCCCTCCTTTCTAGGAAGTGACTAAAGAGAAGTTTATGTAGTACCACAATGGGAAGTAGTGCATAAACCCCTTATTTTTCTTGCTATGCTTTGCTTCTGTGTGTGGCTTTTGCATTATCTATTGAACTCCCTTAATCTCAACCCCTAAGTTTCCTCACATTTACCCTCCCAACTCTTTATCCTAGCCCACTGTGGGGGAGTGAGCAAGTGAGTGAATACCTAGCTGTTATCTGGGCTCAAGCCATCACAGTAGTACACACAGGATAGGAAGCAGCCACTGACACACTGAAACGTTTCTATTCAAGTCAGTTAAAAGGAACAATAGCAAAACTACCTTCTACAGAATATCTTAAAATCTGAAAGTACCAAACTCAAAGAAAAAAGTCAAAAAGGGATTTTGATGGTAAAGAACAATGTAGGGGGATTTGGTAGGTCTGTAATAAAGTCCAGCACATATCTTGCACTCGTACCCTGATGAAGTTGCGGACATTTCTTTGACATTCCCAAAAATTCCCTGCATGTCTAGGGTGGAATTTCCTCCTCCTATGAGCAATAGAATTCAATCTAAGCTGAGAGTTCCTGCACAGCTCTAGCAAGTGCCTGTTTTGTAGGGACACAAAATAGATGCAAAGAATCTCCAAATCAGTTGTAGAATCACTCCTTTTTAGCTTACATTGTTCTTTGAAAAGCAACAAGATGACTGCAAAGCAAAGGAAGAGGTGGGGTTTAATAGGTCTTTCCCTACAAATCGTAGAACAACTGAGCAGGAAATGAGGTACCTCAGTTCAAATAAGACTTTGGCCTGAAGGAAAGCCTATATTTCTCACATTCCCATAAAGTGCTAATTGAGCTACAAATTACTATACATTGAAATGAGAGATTGAGAGATGCAGAACATTTGTGTTTTTTTGTGTTCAACCTTTACCATTTCCTGTCTCCTGCTGGCATTGCAACTGCTTATCTGATCTCTTATTTACCTTCAGCCACACTTGTTCTCTAGTTATTCTCACTCTCTGCATATTCTTGAGAGAATTTCTATTTTCCACTGCCTGGGTACTAAAGAATACATTCTTTTTATGTGCAGTGCTGTCCTGAGACTCATTTCACTCAAACACTGGAAGAGTTTGAATGTGCTTAGAAGAGAGGTGAAGGCTTCAGCCCTGGTGTCTGACACAGCTGAGGGACTGTTTGATGTAAGAACCTGCATCTCTCTCTTTCACAGTTTGTTTTCACTTGCTTTCTAGTCTTTGCCTTGAAGACTGGCGTGGGAGTGACTTACTTAATACATTATCACTTTATTTTGGTTGGGCTCAAGCTTTACCTGCTTTATTTTCTCATGAGGAGCTGCTCTTTATTGTGCAACTTCCTCCCTTTATCATGGCACACATCTACCCTGATGTGCTGAACATCCTTTGAAGGACTGACAGTGAATTTTAAAAGTCTCCAGAACTGGTTTATTATTCATAGTTTTCTGTCCTCAAGTGTCCTTGTCGACCCCTCCACAGATTAACACTATCATAGTACATTTCTTTTCAAAATGAGCCCTCTTTGCTCAAGTCATGCTGATGCAAAATCTTCTGCCTGCTCCTGTCCTATGAGCAAAGCTCCAGGCCTTCTCTCTGTCATTAAAAGGCATGTTCACATCATTCCTGTAAAAGAATTGTAGGCTTGGACAGAGGATTGTCAATGCCTTGGTGCTTACAGGGTGGCCTGGTCCTGATCAGGTTGTTATGACCACACATAGATGATGTAGATGAGGACCAGTAGTCATGGGAAGTCCTAATATATAGCTGAGGCATTTGGTTTAAATTAAATGAGGTAATCTGAAGGCTTCTATTAATTTCTGAACTAGCTGAAGTAAGGTGTTGTGCTGGTTTTATTGGTTTAGAATTTTAGTCAGGATATTTTGGAAATTAAAAAAATACATCCTAATTGGTAAAGGTAACTAGTCACAATTTCAGTTAATTTTTATGTAATTTTGGTTTAGTTTTCGAGTTTCATTTTAATGGTATTTTTTGTCATGTAAACGAGGATGAGGAAAATTCCCATGCCAGGCAGAAAAGCTCAGTCATAATCAAATATAAAACTCAAACATAGTTTAAGCCCCCTCTGACATGGGCAGTGGCCTCTTCCAGTCTACAGGTTGCCTCAAACTCCATCCAGCCTGTCCTTGAACACTCCTTCAGGCATGGGATATTTACAGCTTCTCTGAACAACCTCTGCCAGTGTCTCACTGTCTTCGCAGTAGAAAACTGCTTCCTAATACATAATCTAAGTCCAGCATCTTCCACTTCAAGGCCATTCCTCCTTGTCTTATTGCTCCATCCCCATTTAAAAAGTCCTTCTCCAGCCTTCTTGTATTCCCTCTTTAGACACTGGATATTTAGAAATATCCAGCATCCTAAAATTTAGAAAAGTTGTGTGTACTACTTGAATTTTCTCTATATGTATTATGCCTGGAAATTTTAAAAATTAATTTATATTGGCCTAAAGATTTTTTTTTCATCCTGTCATTATAAAATGGCTTCAATTGATTGTGGGTTTATTATTTTTACTTCTGTAACACTGAAAATTTCAAGTATTCCACTTGCAATATATTCCCATTTCAATCTTGCCAGCGTCCAGTCCTAACTACAACCTTTAAAATGTCCATTTGCTGAGAGACTGGACATTGGTTTACCCTTTTATTGCTATTCCTCCTCTGTTCTTATTTTTTTCCCTCCTTATTTTTTTTTTTTGTTGTTTTTTTTTTTTGTTTGTTTTTTTGTTTTTTTGTTTTTTGTTTTTTGTTTTTTTTTAATAACAGGTGTTAACCAGAGGTTAAATCATACTGAGTAATCAAGGTTTAATTTAAAAAAAAATAACAAACCAACAAAAAAACCAGCATTCAAGACTGATTTCTCTTTGCCACCAATGTAAACACATTCTAAAAGAAAATTGCAATATACCTATGTGCTGTAAACACTCTATTAGGAAGTTCAACATTAAGCACTTACTGTACTGAGAACCTTGGTTTTCCAAAGCAAAGAGTAACTTTGATAAGCTTATCTAGGCTTTCCAAGTTGTGGAGCTGAGGACATAAATCTAGAAGTTTGCTTTATTTTTTCTGATAATTATGAAATTATGTAGAAGCACTACAGTGCTTCTTCAGGTTTAAAGTAGAGGCATAGATTTTGGCAGACTGTGAATTAACCCTCAGCTGAAAAAAAGGAGTCCCATAACAAAGTTGAGAACATATAAAAAAGAAAAACTAGTTTTTTAAGTTTCCTTGATACATGGAAGGCCAGTTTCTTAATTTTTATATCACCTTTCTGTTAGTCACAGATTAGAAGTTCATATAGCCTTTTTTTCTAGTTGTGGAATGAGTTTAATACAGAATCAATTAAAATTGTAAAAAATACTCACGATGACAGTATGAAGAATCTCTTTTATTCTATCCAAAAATGTAGTTCTTGAACATAAAAGATTAATATCAGTTGTGGGATTACTTTCCAGACTAACAATTTCTGTAATAGTAATTTTGTAATTAAATTTAGCACTACCTAGCACTTTCATAGGGAGAAACTAAAAATCTATATACAGAAAGGAATATATTAAAATCAACTTAGAAATCCTTTAACTTGTCTCTCTCAAATACTGTTGTCACATCCATATATATAAAAGAGAGCTTGCAGAGATTTTTTTTAATAATTTTTTTTCTACTTTCATCCAAGAATAGTTTGAGTCACAAAAATGATTGGCAGAGTCAGAAGGGATGTTCTGGAGGTGGAGAAAGGACAATCGTCTTTCTTACAGGGAATCTCCACAAATGTCTGTTTAGTAAAAGTAGCTTAATGGAATATTTTCAAGTGATACTTGCTCTGACATTTAAAATCCATAAGAGAATGATGTGATTAAGCCCAGAAAAACCTGCTTTATTTAGATTTTGGTTTGTCTTTAGTTTAAATAAGGAATGTTATGATTATGCTTGAATAGAGAAATAGCATACACTATTCCCATTGAACTGTTTCAAAGGAGCTGAATCCTAGGTTCAGATCATCTGTTCATATCTAACAGATGGGAAATACAACACTAACCTTTTCTTAAAATACTTTGTTATCATATGATTAAAGGAACAAGCCAATATTAAAATTAAACATTACTTGCTGTAATGGGACCTCTAACAAACATGACAGTAGCAAAGGGATTGGGAGGTAATGTGGAATAGAAACTGTAGTAAAGAAAAAAAGTCTGAAACAGAAGACACACAAGAAAGACTTTTATATATGTCCCTGATGACTTAAAAAATTCCCCTGGTTGTTGAGCACTTGTGTTGTGAAAGTAGAGCAGGGCAGGAATCATTGTGGTGACTGGAGAGAGAGAGAGAGTCTTGAAGACACCAGTCCCCCTACAGCCCTAGGATTTTTCTTGGTGGGAAAGGCTGTGCTTCAGGGGGAATCAGTGGCAGAGGGAATTGCCAGGGGAAAGGTGTTCCTTAACATTCAGATAGCAAGCTGCTATCCCATGTCCAGAAAGGCCAGTGGCTGTGCTCCTCCTGAGTACTATGTCTTGTCTGATCAGTGGGGATGTTGCCCCTGAGGTTTGTTCCTGGCTGTGTTGAGTGGAAGGCAAGTACACCTGAGGGTTATGCAGCAGTTTGAGCTGTGAAGAAAACTTTGGAGTTCTTTTCAGAAGGAAGTTGTAGAGGTTGTGTAACTGGAAAAATGAGCAAATCATATATTCTTTGGCACTGTTAATTCCAGTATAACTGCAACAAATTGTTTCATTACACAATTAATAGTTACCCGATGGCTACAAATTTTGTAATTTTACTTAAACTATTTCCTATAAAATATGAATAATTTCTCTAGCACTTAGGAGTTCATAATCAGGGAAACCCAATGACAGCCAGATATTATCTTATGTATCTCTGCTGAAGTGGCTGTTACATGCAGAAACATCCAATGGAACAAGATCATTGGTTATGCAATGTCAACCCTTTGATTATTTTTCCTTTTAGAAGACTAAAGAATTGTCCTGTTTTGTATTATGGACTGAAAAGTTTGTGACAGTAAAGTTAATTTCATTGGAGGTAACAGCTCTGACCAGAAGGAGAAAATTTTTAGGATAATCTGCTGCTGTGTAAGTATGGAAAGATAGTGGCATCAACAACACAAGGAATGCATAAATTATAATCTTTCTCCTGAAACCATGTGTTAGGAAAGACACAGCTGGACAAGCTAAAAAACAAACAAAGTCAGTTTATCCCTTTCTAATTCCTTGTCTCGCTCCTGCACTCATTCCTTCTCTTCAACTTGCGTTATACTACATGGAGTGGCAGAACAGAGAGGTCTTCTTTCACAGATTAATATGGGATAAGAAGGATTTCTGGTTTCTTTTTACTATGAGTGAAATCAGAATTTTCTTTCCTGGCTCAGAAAATTAAAAAATACCACCAACACCACACCACACCCCTTTGCCCAAAATGCTCTTTGCCTTTCCCTTTTCAGAGTCACAAAGCAGTGCTGTTGTTTGGGACTCTTCTGTCACACCTCAGAAAACACATGACTTCTGAAAGGAAAATGAAATAAAATTATACAATCAACACAACATCTAAATGATAGGTAGCCTTTAAAACTTTTAACTCAGATAAATGCTGATAAAGGCCTCAATAAAAGTTAATGCTCCTGGTTGATTCTGATGGAAAAAAATTGTAAAATGTCAGCCTTGTAATAAATGCACTAAAGGGTGAATGCCACATTTAAATAAATAAAGTCTTATGTCTGAAAAGCAAGAACACTAAAATACATGAGTACATAATAAGAATGTATTAACCTGATGGGCCTCATCTGCTTGCTCAGAGGACTGTGAAACAGAAGTAAATCTGAAGAAGTGGAGAGTTACACATGCATGAAATAATAAAAATGAAGTGAAATGATATATAGGAACCACAAGTTACTTGGACATCAGCAAGTGATTTTTCTTTTTTCTCTCAACTGAGAAAGTCTCTGTATAACAACATTTCTTTCCTTATTTTCTGGCATGTTTAAACATATGCAGGAGGAAAATTTTTCAGCATTTTTCCTATCAATGAGAACATTAAGATTTTCAGTATAGCTATAACTTTTGCTAAGATATGTGCAGTTAGGTGAAGATGTAGAAAGTAGTACACGTTAAAAGTTTGGATAGCTACCTTGTACAGGGAGATCACAATCTGGCTTTAGAAATCACATTGTGATTAACAGTTGTAAGGTTCATACATTTAGACTGACAAATAATTGAACACTATGACAAATATCACAAGTATATTTTAAGACTGTATCTCAAGCTTTTGACATTTGAGAATGTCCTCTGTTTGATACTCAGTTTATTACATGCTGCTTCTCATTATTCAATGGAAATATCACCCTGCTGTGGTATATTTATTGTACAACCTCATCAATGTGTAACAGTTTGACAGCAATTATTAATTTCATTTCTTTCTAGTTGTTGACTTAAATTTATTTACTCTTCCCCCTCTTATCAATGTTTACTGGAAATAACTGAGGAACGAGAATGTCATAATAGAAATGGTTTTCTCAGTCTCAAGGAAGAAATTATAATTTCTTCCCCTTTGGTAAATGAAAGTACTTCTGCCATCATTAGTGTGCTTTGATTGTATAACTAATGTCCAGCAGATGACAGGTGTTCAGCTGTACTCCAAGGAAATATCCTCCTCCTTTTTCAAGACTGGAGAGCCCTTCTTTCATTCAAACCCTCAGAACCTGCTGAAAGACTTCCATGCTCACTTAGCTAATGTGAAAGGACTTTTCTTGCAACTTTGCCCATCAACACAGAGTGGCCTTTACCCTTAGTTTTATGTGAGATATAGAGCAGATAATGGGCTTCCAGAGTAAATTATTTCTGGAATAACACCTGCTGCAATTACTTTGAAATGTTTGTTTCCTCTACAACTCACCTGCTATGTGAGATGCTGCTCTCTCAGTCCTCCTTACTCCTTTTTTCTCCCTGTTCTCCACTGAAACATTAAAAAGTAGGCCTTTAGGGAGGTGGTGTGATTCCTTTTGAAAAAAATCAGAGTAGGATTGTATAGGAAGTGGGTAAATATACTCACGTAATACCACATATGAACACACAATAGCATTAAAGTTTTTCATGTGTTGTGTTTTTACAAGTATCCCAGAATAAAGCAGCTATCTACTGAAGAAGGCAAAGAAGGATTGTGACTCATGGATTTTTAGAGTTGGAGTTTTGGATACCCTTTTAGAAGTAAGTTTTGATTGACTTGACCTGTTTGCTGCGTCAAGCATTTCTGCTTTTCTGAGTGAAAGAAACTTGGACACCTGAGAGATTGCTCTGCTGCCTCTTCCCCCTCCCCTACTCAGCTCCTAATCTAAGCTTTATGGCATTTGTGACTTTCAACCTGTTGATGTGACACGGATGCTCATAAGGTAGAGAAGATTTATTGCATTACAATGTGATTTGTTGATGTGTGATTTTTCTTTCTATCAGTAGATTACTTTATTGAGATCATAAAATGAAAATCAGTTTTTCATTTCAGCCTCCCACTTGTTCCCCCTTAATTTATTGAAACAATCCTACAAAGAGTAAAAGAGATTAATTTCCAGTGTTTTTAAAACAGGACAGCAGTTCTAAGGATAAGAAAAAGTGTTTTACAATAGAGACAAAAGAAAAGTTGAGAAAATGGGAAATTGAATGCCCTCACAGTGTTTTATTGAATACGCTCAACTTTGATGAAGCACAAAGGCATTGCTATATATTTTAAGTTGGCAGGTAATACATTCTGAGGGACAAAAGAAAATACAAATTAGAGTAGTTACTTTTTCCCCTTTCTGATTTGTTGATGAGAGAAACATGCAGTGGATGTCATTAAAAAACCGGACATTATCTGTTCATAGTAATTAAACCAACCATAGTGTTTATCTGGTATCTTAGACTTGGAAATAACAGGAAGAGTGCAGCAAAAATAAATGTTTAATGGTGCTATTTTGTGCTGAAACAAAGAGTTTACACTGCAGCTAGAAATGACAGATAATGACGTGACCATCAAATAGGAAATTAACTATGCAAATGTGCTATCATTTGTTCACCTTCTTTGTAATGTAAAAGGTTTCATGTATAAAGGTCCTATTTCTGATGTTTTATATTGATTTCTGTTGATAGGTGACACGACTTCTATTGATAGATGTCATGTCCATGATCTCTAACGGAGAATGTAGATAGAAACAATTTGGGTGCAAGGGCTGTCATTCTAGTGTGTTTGCACAATACCTGATGTAGCCAGGCAGTTATTTTGGCTGGATAATCATAAATATTGTTCAAAAGTGTGGCCTACCATCTTCTGTGTCTCTACACAGTCTAAATGACAGAAAGCATATTGGGGAATTAAACAAGTCTTTTACTTTTTGGAAGTTAAATTAAAGAATTGTTCTGGTTAGAAGGCAAAGTGTCAAAGGAAAACTGAGAAGGCTGCTAAAGTTGTTAGAAAAATATCTCCAAGAGATTTTTTAAATGGAAACATTTCTGGAAACAGCCAGATGAAAGAAGGGAGCTGCATGATGTTGATGTCTGCAGGACCTGAAGGAGACAGATGGTCAGCAACTTAAAATGTCAAATAATTTCAAATATACATGGGAGAAAAAAGAAAGAGAGTAAGAATCCAATGGCTAAATAATCTTTGATGATCATAAGTCTCCTACTTATTTGAAGTGTGTGAGCCATCTGAAAGCACTCCCATTCAAACTAAAAACTTCCATGAGAGGACTCACTAGACACCAAAAATGAATTGGAACCTCATCTGCTGCTCATAAAACTGTGTATTTCTAGATGAAGATGACAAGTTAAAACAGAATTTTAATGGGATCATACCTCAGAGACAGATGAAAACCTATTAACTCTAGATGGCCTGACCCTAGAGAAGGAAAATAAAACAGAGTGAATGTACAGCATGCCTTAGGAGCTAATGAAAATACTGAAAAATGCCTGTGAGAAGAACAAGCATCTGGATAGTCACAAACAAGAATAAAAGTGACATAAATGCTAAATCAAGGATCTCATACTCTGGTAAGAATGAAAAAGAAGGCGCATGGAAAAGATGAAGAAATACCTATACTGAATATTAATTGCATGACTTCAATCCAAAATGTAGGACATGTATGTGCACCTAGGAACAGTGGCTTTTTATTTAATTTTGCACTTCTGATACCTACAAGATCTCATAAGCAAGGAAGTATATACCAATGATAAAAAGTAAATTAGTAATTGAATGCAGAGCATCAAAACTGGGCTAGACTCTGGTATAAGCCACAGAAGCTGAGGTACCTGGTTGAGTCAGAATGAAGAAATTTAAGACAGCCAAAATGTTTTGAAAAGATCCTGAGAATTTTGTTTTAATAATTTATATGGATACTACCCATAGTTAAATTACTGAGATGGAAAACATTAGCTCAGTGAATGTCAGTAGAAATACAGCCAAACAAATCAGGACAATTTTGATGTTCTAGACAGCCACCAGGAATTTAACTAGCAATTTTGAAGGCCAAATTATAACTGTAAAGATGAATCACAATTACTAGACTAAATTCTAAGTTTCCAAGTCACTGACTTTCAAAGTCCTCTGGCGGGTCTTGAAAAGACTGGAGTTGATATATAGATCATGAGGGTTCTCACTGCACATCTTTTCTTCTGCACCAGTTGAGCTTATGACAGATGCTTCCAGCCTCAGAACATGAAGAACAAATGTTTCAGGGTCTAAGAGAAGCCTATTGTGCTAATTTGAGGACCATTTAGAGTGCTTTTTTCTTCTCAATGTATTCCAGCTTGTAGCATTTCAAACCAAAGCCGTTTGCAATGGGTTTGCCACCCACAATGAGCTCACCTAAAGGTGTGTCACCAAAATTGCACCAGGGGTCACTCACAAGTTGAGGAATCAGCAGAAAAACTAATTCAGGTTAAGTAAAAGACAGGTATATCTTGTGACCCCTAAAATTTTTATCAGCATTAGGCCTCAAAGGATGCAAGGAATATAAATGGATCAGCTGTTCTCAGCAAAATGTAAGGCATTGCTATCTAAACTATGATACCAGACTGAAGCATCACTTGTGGGGTACCATCCCAGTGAACCCACAAGAGATGTACAAACAGTGAAAATTAGTAGAGAATGAGATCTTCAGATGAAAGGTCTCATCTTCTTGTTTCCATTTGTTTGGTGACATGCTCAAAATGCAAGCTTTGCAAATCTGAGTTTTGTTGTTAAATGGAGAACTTTTAAAAAAGGGGAGTGACATTTTCTGTACAAGTACATGGCGTTCCTGTACCCATCACCCTTGATCACTCACAAAAAACTGGAGACAAGTAAAAATTGCACAGAAAAGGAAGAACAAGAAATAAGTCATGATAAAAAGGAAATACGAAGTCTGCTGCAGAATAACTACATGCCTAATTGTATTACTTATTCATGTGAGGTGTTGGCTCTTCTTTCACTATCAAATCTCAGACTGATTTTTAAGGCAAAAAAACAGGTGGAAAATGAAAATAATTCATTCAATCTTCTCTATCTCACTTTGCAGAAATCATCATGCATGAACACCATCTGCTAAGAAAACTCCCACTCAATCCTACAACCCTTATCAAATTCATATATGACTTGTTTTAAACTATTTTTAGGCTTGATTTTTTTTGTAACCTACAAGTGCTGTTAAAACTACAGTGTAATTTTGTAATTTTCAGTGTTAATTACAGCTTTCAAATCTCTATTAAGTTATCTTCCATATTTGCCAGCATATTGTTAAGTTAACAGTTTTTAACTTTGACCTTCAGGTCTTAAAAATTTGAGACTTCATTCCCATTTACACTCATAATGTGTTTTATTAGTCAAAGAGAAGATCTGCAGAGCGTTTTTCTATGCACTTGACTCTTCTGTGATTCCCTCATCTTCCTAAACATTGCAGTACATTAAATTTAGTAGTTTTGTTTTTCTTCCTCAAGTTTTACATTGCAAACTAACACCTTTAAATTAAAAGTAAGACATGAAACCTATTAGCAAGGTTTTTTCCAAGGTGCTAAAATTAATACCTCTAACTAAACAGTTAATGGTTAAGTGGCAAACTCTACAAGAAATTTTTTATTGGTATTTAATTCTCTTAATTCTCAAGCGGCTATCAGGTTTTCATATGAACATCTATATTGTTAGTGTGTCCTTGTATTATTTTATACTAGTATCTGATTTACATGAATTGTGGAGTCTCATCAGAGAAAAGCTGGTTCTCAGTCCCATGCTCTTTGTAATGTTCCATAAAATGTCTTTCATTTTTGTCTATTATAGAATTATTTCTAAGGATTCACACCAAATTCTTCAAAGAGGAATGTTTCCAAACTGTCCTCCCAGAACTGTATTTTTCCACTCTTCCTTTGAATCTATCACCTCTGGGCAAAGAAGAGGATATTTAGAGAGTCCCAGGCTATATATTGTGTGTCCCAGGCTGTAAGCTCTAACTGGAGCAAGCAGTATCTAAAGTGTTGCTAATGACTGCTATAGGAGAAACACCAATTTTGCCAATCAAAAAGACACACAGCTTCTGTTAATTATTTGAGTTTGAGAAAGTATTTCCTGTCCATAAAAGAAAGGGATTCCATCATATCAAGGCTATGGTAAGATTGGTGTTGATTGTATTTACACTGCTTTGTGGTGACGGTTGTTCAGATCTTGGTTATCACATTCAAGAGATGCTATTTCTTCCCATCAGATTCACATCATGTGTCCATTGGGAATGGCTTCAGTTTAACAGCTCATAATTTTTCTTACTGAGTGCCATGAAAATCTGGGGAGGTTTAAGTCACACATCATAAGAAGTTCATTCTCACCTGGAACCTTTTAAACCTATAGGGAAGTTTGAAGCAGAACTGGAAGAGGAACATGGATGTTGATATCCTACAAATGCTGTGGTTCTGCGAGAGTCCCATTTAATTGAAAACTGATAATCCTCGTGGAAACTTGGTCTCGAGACACAAATCCACAGTAAAGGGACACTAGTTCTGCTGCTTGTTGAACTGCTTGGAATAACACATCAGAGACAGAATAGCTAAGCTGAGGCAATTCAGTTCACCTATTCATGGCAAAAAGTCACTTTTTGTTGTGGATAAAACCAGCTGCTGTGGAAGCATTCATTTGACAAGTGAAAGAAGTTTGTTGGGTTTTTTGTTTGTTTGAATATTTTTTCATTTGAAACATGAGTGCAATACCATTTCTTAGTATTGCAGAAAAAAAAATTAGAAAATGAAGTCTTAAAATGTGAAAACCTGTGAGTTCAGGGGGTTTTATGCAGGTTTTGTTGTTGCTGTCACTGCTTTCTAAATTCTTGTTAGAAAACTAGATGATAATTGTGTTGACTTGATTTATGGCATGATTTTATCACGCTAAAAATGGCAGACCTTAGTCTGTTGAAATAGCATCCAGGCTGAGCAATATTTTTTTCTTAAATAAAAATTACAGAAAAGAAAGAGAATGTATACTTGCTTTATGGAATTGTAACAATTCAGACATCACAAAATAGTAATTTTTTTTTTAAAAAGCAGATAATCTAAAGATTCAGAAATTAAATTAAAGTAAAAAAAAAACCATGTTTTTTGATGAGGCAAGCTTTTTGTTGTGAGCAGGTTATGGGAATACTTACAGTTTTATTTGTTTTTTTCCATTTTGTCACAAAGTAAAATGGGCATTAGCTGACCAATTCACAGGAAAAGATGCCACACTGTATTTCATCAACCTAAGTTCTCACTTTTTTTCCTTTATTTTCTTCATCTTTCTTTCATCTTCATCTTTAATTCTTCATCTTTCACTTCAGTCACTGAATTTTGCTCTCTTGAAATGCCAGTATTCCTGCATTTGTCACTACTACTTTCTCCTCATTACATGGAATGTATTGTTTGACCCTCTGCCTTGATTCATAGACTTAGGTACAATGGATCTGCTGGTCATACATTTCATTTCTGTATGTTCCTCCTATTTCTCTTGTAATATTGGTCTACCTGCACACTGTCATAATTATTTGGGTATGGGTGGGAAATAACTCTATCTGTATTCACAGTTAACCTAGACTGGCAGAGCAAGTATCTTTTGGAGACTAAGTCCTAAAAAATAAATAATCTAGTACACGGGAACAGCTGGGTGATGGTTGATTTTTGGCATAAACATAAAGGAAACCCAAACTCATGTAACTTTAAGAGATTTATTAGATAATGCTGTGTCATGCAGTGCTGTGATTATTTCAAGAGGAAAGAGATACTGCTGTGTTTTCCTTGCTTTAAAATTAGATAGCTCTTTCTACGACTTTTTAGATCTTACTCACTAGAGAAGAGGATGCTTACGGTGGCAACAATTTCATTCTTATTTGCAAATACACTCTCAGTCAGAAAGACTACCTTAGAGCCTACCCATGCATCTTTGTAGTCTAAAACCGCTTTCATGCTTACTGCTAATGGTAGAGGAAATGTTAATTTAGTTTGTTAACTTTTTCCCTCCAGACACGCCTGCTACATGAGATTCGGATGGTTCTTTTACCTCGTCATATATGTAGGTTCACATACTCTTTGTGAGGTAACTTTGACTGTAATCTCCATAAACTATAGGGTTTCTTTAGTAATTTTCTACAAATATTGGCAGAATGTTGTCTCTCATAAACATCCATATGGATATGATAACTTCTTTGCTTTGACAGGGTCTGTTACTTTGCCTAGAGTTTATTTCAGGGCATCCAGCACACTCTTGAGAATTCCCTTTTTTCACCAACAGGTATGAATTGTGTTATTGCTTATGAGGAATCCAATTAGTTTTGAAAAATATGAGAATGGCTCACCAGCATCTTATCAACCATAGATTCTTCATGTTTCCTTCTTTTTCTTATTGATTAAACAGATCTCATTTATTTCAATTTTATCTCGACTGTAGTATTACACTTCTGTGATTTAGTCTCACTGTAAAAACATAAACCATTTGACAGCTTGTGCTATTACTCACCTCTTTCCTGCACAAACAGAGTGAGTTTTCTTTGTCCCATTACCAGAGTTCTAGCTTTATATTTCAACAATTAGCATTTCTTTTGATGGCTTGCCTTTGGGAATTACATAGTGCCATAAACCACTCAGAGCCAAAGAGTCCAGAGGTTTGCTTCATTTGGTGTCTGAGCAATGGCATTTCCAAGTACGTCTCCGAGCTTGATGAGGGCAGTGTGACACAAAACTCCACAGAACACAGCAATGGTCAGGAGACCATACACTTTAATAATGGTGGCAAGTCCTCAGCCTTTTCCTGAGTATTTCTGAATATTAAGGGTTATTTTACAGTGAGTCACCTTGTAGAAAAAGCAGCTAAATAATAACAATAATAAAAAAAGGCAGCAAACTGTTTGTGTTTTGTGTGCATGAACATCTCTCATGCAATATATTAAAGCACTTGTTTTGCTAGAGTAACTCTGCACTGTCTTAGGAAAAATTGCTCTTGCTGATCAGATTCAGAAAGGACTTAGAATTAATTTTTCAAAGAAAGAAATGTGCCTGACAGAAGCAGTAAATGAGATGATTACCATTGCATAGGAACGATTCCCTTTTTTGTCTTAAAGAAGATTAAACATAGTTTTTAAGTATGTATCTTGGTACATCAGAGAAAAAAAATTCTACACAATTAATAAAACTTACAGTAGATTTACATTTTAAAAAATCCTTAAATATAATTTTATGTTCAGGTCAATTAATTTCAAGCCTGGCAAAAAGACAAACAAAATTTCTAAGAAAATTTGCTGAAGGGTTAAATGGGTCTGGTAGCTACCTTCGTTTTGTAAAAGCCTTTGGGCTTAACATACACCAAAACCTTTTTGCTGCTGCAAAATCCAAGTGGGCAAATAGCTGAGGGAAGGTTGAAGCATTGTGCAGGGAACTGCAGATGGTCATATGATGTTAATTACAAGGGCTCCATGGATTGGTCCTCAAAGGATTCAGGAAGACATGTAGTAGAAAATGTGATTTAAATGGTTGCAAGGGAGGATGAAGGAAAAGTGTTACTTCCACCAAACCTGACATTTCTGTTAAATTAGTCATACGTTTTTCCAGGGCAAGAGACATTTTGATTCACCTAGGAGGCAGAGGTGGAATAACTTAGAACTACAATAGTCATTTCTATGGGCTGAATACACTAATGGTAAGTGTACCTCAGCTCTGCTCTTCCATTTGGGAGTTCCTACATTTTGCTCTGCACATGGTCTGCACATGCCCCCTGCACACAGGCACTTGCATGGTTCTGTTATCCTTTCAGCTGATATTTTCTTCTTTGAAAACAGAATTTTCAGTAACTACTGCTGAAATGCAGCTAGGGTGGTTTACAGTTGTGACTCAACTCAGTATGTTAACTAAACATTGACAAAGCAATGTCAACACTGATGAAATGAATCAAGAGAACACCTGTGTTCTGCCATGCCTTTTGTATATTACATGATGTAATCAATGAAGAATTCCTTTTTATTTAGGAAAAAAAATTGTTGGCTTAAGAATGCCTTCTATTCTCTGGTAGAAACCTTTTTTGCCTTAAGCTGCTGTGCTTTCTGAATATATTCTTTAACCTCACACAGTGAATTTCAAGTCTCTGTAGAGCCATACTCTTACCAGCATTAAGCCTTCCTTTCATTTTACAGTAAAAAATTGCCACTGTGGAATTTCATACTTAGTCCCTTAGTAATTTCCACTTCACAAATGTGGGCATATTTTATTTCCTCCAGCAAAGTAGGTTCTTCCAATCTTCTGTGCTACTACTAACAATAATTCAGCCCAAGATATGCAGAAAATCCAGGACTGGGATAAAACCGGATGAAATCACCATGTTTAAGCATTCTTCAGATTTGGACAGGTGCAATACAGACTGGACATTTACAAGTGTCATTTTCCCCAATGGCAGCTTTTGTACACGTCAGGCCTGATCCATGCTTGATGAGGTTAATTAACCAAAAGACCTCCATTTCTTTTTCTGGGTTATGTGCCAGGTTGCTCTACACACAGCACTGTGTGTATGTGTATAGATTTTAAAGTCTCACTCTTATATTTGGGATTTTAATTTGCCACTTCTATATTTGGATTTCAAGACAAAGCTTGCCTTTTCCTTAAAAGAATGGTTACACCACACCCTTCACAGTCTCATTTTTATCAACTCAGGACTATTGGCAAAGTCCTTGTGAGAGATTAACAGAGAAAAGCTGCCCTTGACCTGTACCTTCATTCTCTTTCAATAGATGCCTAACTGATTCATTTGGTTTAAAAAGAAGTTTGAAGAATCCTATTACTTAATCTATCATTGGAAATGTGTGAAGGACCTTTTAGATAAAGCCGTAAAAAAGCATATTTTAATGTTCAGAATTTTTAGAAAGGAAATCTCTTTTGAGCCTCTTGCTTGATATATGTCCAAAGTGGACAATGTTTATATTGGAGAAGAGGACAATAACACTTCATGTGACAAAACCAGAAGAGATAAGTAAGCTTTACCCAGGTTTCAGGACTTATGTAAGGCAATATATCACTTAAAATAGATGGTCTGAGGGAAAAAAAAGGCTTGGGTTTTAGGGTTAGCTGCTGCAGGAAGGAGACAGAAGTCTCAACATTATGGGACACCCCAGGTTACAGAAATAGACAACAAAAAATAAACACTAGTGCTCTGTGAACATTGAAATTAAGCAGAAGACAGGATAGGGAAGATGGGGATCTTGCACTTCCTTGCTGTGCCTGCAGTACCTGTGACTTTTAGGAAGCATGGTGCATTTTGCTTAAGAGAGGTATGTACTAGTGGTGTCAGATCATGGAGAAAGGCTTGGGGACAAAATCAGTGGCTTCAGGGAAGAAAGAGTAGATTTATCATGAGAAATGCATATGTAATGGGAAAGAAATGGACAAAGAGGTGTTTAGGTGAAACAGAAAGTGGAAAACAGGAATAAGGGATCAAGGGCTGAATTTGAGATGGGGGCTTTACAAAGAATAATGAATGAATTGGAAAGGAAGTGGTATTCAAGGAGTAGATATCAAGGGATTTTCTGGGCTGGGGAGATAAGGAAATGTACAAAAGATGGAAGATACAAGAATCTTACGGCAGAGTGAGAACATGAAAGAAGACGATCTATTTTGAAAGAAGTCTAGGAGAGAAAGGGATGTGACAAGACAAGGAATGAGAGCAATATAAAAGGAGTAATAGGGGAGGAAAACAATGGAAACCCTTTGGGTCTAAATTACAAGCACTCAGAGTATCTCTGAGTGGCTGGCAGTAACCAGTGTGCTGTGCTGCTCAGGGCTGACTGGGCAGTTCTCGTGACTCCTAGGCCGTCAGTTTGGGAGTGACTAAGGGTATCACTACTCTGTCACTCCCTCTTGCTCTGATATAGCTGTATTTCATTCTCATGGAGCTTGAGTTGTTTAGAGGGACTAGTGTTCCTTCACTAGAGCTACTTCATGAGCTGAGGTAGATTATCGCTAGTTCACTAGTCATTGATAACCTACCTCACCTCCTTTGGTGGAAATGCTGCTTCTCTCTGAGCTTGCTCACATAGTTTAAGTATTGTCACAATTTGCTTTAATTGTGTTAAATGTGAAGAAAATACTGAAATTAGTTTTATTTTTCATTACAATTTTAAAAAGTTCCAGTTAGAAAGGAAATTAAAAAGTGCAATTTACAAGAATTGCAGAATAAATTTAACTTAATCTGTTATAGCTAATGAAACTAATCTATTTATTTTCAGTGCAAAGCTTCTCATGCTTGTATAGGAGTTCTGTTACTTTCTCCTTTAGAAGAAGCAGAGCAGATCAGTTGGAATTCAGAGTAGCCTGAAGTTCTTTGTTAAACAAAGAGAGACATAGAACAATGGAGATTCAAACTATGGCCTTAATCCACCACACCTTTCCTCTCTTATAAAAAAAAAAACAAAAAACAAAAGAAGTCAATATTCAGATTTGATGGTTTCTTTTCAGAGGAATGCTGTGTTTTAATTTGCTCAGCTCCAGAATAGCATTCCTAACAGGTATCATCTGCTCTACAGTTCAGTTTTGGTTTTGTTGACTTTTGGTTTTGTTTTCTTTTTTTTTTTCTCAGAGAAAGACAGTAAAATCATGTTCTCATAGCTTCAGGATTGTCAAATGTCATCATGGGAAAGGATGATACAAAGATCATGACCCTTTTGAGCCATGTTCAGTGTGTGAACATTTCAAGTGCAGCTTATTGTGCTTATTCTCCTCATTCTTTTTCTTGTTCAATTTTTCCATTTCTCTTACACCACTGGACTGTAGTCCTTAGAGAAGTTAGTATCTTTTGGCTTTTTCCTCTATGGATTTTCTCAGATGTCTGAATGCACAACCTAAATGACACTTTAGAGAAAAGACAGATCTATAGGTATTTGTATGAAAATATAGGGTGGATTTTTTTGTTGGTGTTTTGTATGTGTGTGTGTGTGTGTGTGTGTGTGTGTGTGTGTGTGTGTGTGTATGTGTGTGTGTGTTTTGTTTTGGTGTTGTCTTTTTTTGTTTGTTTGTTTGTTTTTGTTTGTTTGGGGGGTTTTTATGCTTTTTTTTTTTGTTTAGTTGGTTGGTTTTCGTTTATTGGTTTTGGTTTTGTCTTTTACTTCTGGCCATTAAGATTCTGGTTGGACAATTAAGTAACTAATTTTTTTCTTCCCAGTGAAACAATCTGGCCAAGCTGAGTTTTCTTCTGACAGTGTCAAGAAGTTCCACTTCTTACAGAGCCACTCTTCAGTTTCTCCTTGGGATGTTTTTGTCCCTTTGCCTTTTTCAAAAATTACATCATCTTGAAGCAATAGAACATGGGCTTAGTTTTAATCCAATAACTTTTTAAAGTACTTTTTCCACAGTACTATTACAGATTGTATTTTTGACAGCTTCAGAATAATATTTACTTCATGAACTTGTTTAAGTGATTAGATCAGCACTGCAAGTTTTATTGTTTTGTTGATTTCTTTTCTGTGGTAATGTAATTGACAGGAGCTGATAAGCCTGTAAACTCAAAAATAAGTATTGAGTGTACTTCCAAACTAATAGCCCATTCATCTTCATCTGTGGTGTTGTCTGTTGTCCCTGTGAAGAATTACTCTGAGCTACTGCTGCTGTTACTCCTGATATGAACCCTGTGCTTATACGTGTGTACTTTTACAGAAGAATGTAAATAATTGCTGTGGCATATTTTCCAAAATATGGGCTTCCAAGCCCATCCTGTTTTTATTGTCTACTTTGCCAATGTTTTTAGCCCTGATTTTCAGAGAGTAACTTGGTGCCCCAATTGAGTGGCACAGTATCATCTGCCTCTACTGTTCTGTTGCATGGTTTTTCTGTCACTATTACTTCACCAAAGTTCACCCTGTAGACCTTCTCTAAATTCTCTTGTCCTGGATCCCAACATAACATCAAAATAGTAAAGTTGAATTTGTTTGCTGTAATATATAAGCTCTTTATGATCATCATAAGTCATTAAAATAAAAATCTCACAGTTCTACTCAGAGTAGAAAAGGTAGTCAACTAGTTTTGGTTTTTTATAAATTAAGTATGTCATCCAGCACAGTGCTTCAAAGCTATATTCCATCTTCCTTACTTTGATTCTTTGTTGATAAAGCCGAAAGTAATGTTTCAATTTGTTTTAGTTACCACCTATGTTCCCTAGGCGTTTGAGCCAAATGGCTTGCAGTCTCCAGTCCCTGCTTGACCCATCTTGTAAACCTGAGATTCTGTAGGGGCACAACAAAGGCATGATTCTATTTCTGTTCATGAGCCCAGCTTCTCTCAGTGTAGCAGGCCTCTCTACAAGTCCCTGCTTGTGTGCCTGACTGAGAAACGATCTCCATCTCTTTTTATTGTATTTCCTATGTTATAGGAAGCATGCCACAGATACCTCAGTCACTGGCAAATTTGACAGGAATCTATCAATCACTATTTTAATGTTTGATCTGTTTTAGTGTTTTTCTCATCCTCAGAGTCTAAATTGAACAAAAATCAGTGACAGAAAATGGGAATGCTTCCCATAAGAATATAACAAATATATCAGTAGTTCAGGATTTCAGAGTAACAAAGAAGCAGAAAAATTTGCAATTGTCTTGTCTCTTCACTATGAAAGATACTCACAGAGACTAAGATGATGGGTAGTTACATCTTAATATATTTAACTTTCCTCTTTTTCTGCTGACACTCTTAGGGGCATCACTCTTGAAGATATATTACAATGTAAATATTTTAAAATAAAGCAATGATTGTATTCTCAGATACTGATTACCTGAAGATAGCTTCTAGAAAATTGGACTGAAAGTAATTCTAGTTTATGAAAAGACCTTCCCACTGTTTATGATATTGCACAGTTGCAGAAGGAGGTTATCATTGTACTTCAAACATTCATCATGGTAAATGCATAAAATAAATCATTCTGACTGCAGAAACACTATTTTATAGCTGTAAATTATTAGACTGTAAATTACCTTCTTGGAAAACATACTTTTAATCTGGAAATCTCTTACAAGGAATCTTTATGATCTCATTAGGTTTCCCCTTTGCAGCAGAAATTTAAATAATTTACCTTTTGATTACTAATTCATAGCAAAGTAATTTGAGAATGTTTACATTTTATAAAGCTCATCCAGTAAATTATTTATCATCTGATATAATTTCAATAGGCATTTGTTCAATTTTTCATGCTTTACATATGATTCCATTAGCACAACAATACCCCACAGTTTAGATATTGCAGAGAAGCTCTGTATTTTAAGCAGAAAGATGCAAATGAGTATTTAGAAGCAATATAACATAACTTTGCTTGTCCCTTCTAATTCTGCTTCCCCGCATACCTTGCTGATAATTTGTACTGTAAACTTGTACTACATTTACCACTGCAAACTACTAGCAATATGGAAGGAGAATAAAATGTATAATACTTCTGACAAGAGGAATTTATAGTGGCTACTTAGTCTTGTTTGCAGCAGCAGAACTTGGCTTGTTTCTGGTGAAGTGCTTGGAGAATTATCTTAAAGATGAAATATAATTTAATGAGGCATTACTGTGAACAACAAGAAAACTTTTTTCTTGTAGTTGGATATGAGGGCAAGGGACAAAGGATGTATGAGGATTAGTACTTGTGTGATGGTAGAGAGCTGCACAGCCTTGTGTGGGGTGAGACACAATCCTAGAGCTTTTGTGTAAGTGTGGTGTGACTGAGCAACAGCAACAAAAAGTAATTTTGACTGCTTACTTATGTTATTTCACTGAATAACATAGAATCCTTTCCTATGGGCATTTATTGGAATATAGTAATTTCAAAAAATGTTTTTCCACTAATGCAAACTAGAAGAGCTTGTGTGGTCATGTTCAGTGTCAATGTATGTGGCAGAACTTGGCCTGTGTTGATATTTGCATTGACTGTGTATTTCTGTTTTGCTTTCATTCATTAAACTCTGAAAATGCAAGTTATTAGAAATGCTTCACTGCATTTGAAGCTAGGTCAAATAATATTCATAGGATTTCTTGGCTAAAATCACATTGTAATGCATATCATTACTGCTTATTGGCAAATAATACTAATAATGCTATAGGTAACTGTGTTGCAGGTTACTTCTACTTATTGCTTGAACATAAGATTTGGAAGAGCTACAAATTGAGAGGTAAGAAACCTAAGGAATTGTTTACTAATTTTTTTAAGCTTCAAATCTCAAATGAGAAATCCAGTATTTAAGCTTGGTCTACTCTAGTATAGAAAAACTCTGAAGGTTCACTTTGCCTTATGTGTGACCTTTACTGAAAGAGGAGGATAGACCTCAAGGGTCTGCTCCAGTGGGGTGTGTTTCACCTACAAGAAAGATTCTCTATCTCAGTTGAAAATTTGTCAGGGAGTTTACGGCTCTTTTACTCTACAGCCTGGATTTGCTACTGTGCCAGAGTAGTCATTTTATTCGCTAACATAGTACTTTGGCAATCTTTCAGAAACTACTTTATTTTCACATGAGTATTTCAGAATATGATTCTTCTTTCATACTCATACTAAAGAAGTTCTAGTTTTGATTTACTTTGTATTGAAGAGGACTCCTTAATGGACAAAGATGATAGGCTGTAGGTAAAGGTCTTACAGTGTGGAGTTTTGATCTGAGAGAAAGCTGGGTCAGCTCTGCTGATTGGAGACTGTAGAAGGTATAAAGACTAAATTAATAACTTTAGGACTGGACTCACTGAGATAAAACAGTCAGAGGCTGCCAACTGGTTGTGTGTTAGTTTGTTTGGGTTTTTTTTTTGTAAAAAGGATATGGGGAAGAACAAGGAGAGAAAGTCAAAGCTACCTTTTTGATTTCTAAGATTCTTCTTCAACAAAAATGTCTTGATAGACTACCTAACCTGTAGCTACACAAAACAAATTCATATGATAAATTAAAAACCATATGATATGAAATAAATAATCATCTCTAATTCGATGGAGCAGGTAAAAAACCCTGTTTGACATACAAGAAAATGAAAAAAAAAAAAAAAAAGAAAATATAGAAGGACCAGTTTAGAAGCCTACAATAATCTCTTTAAAATTTGTACTCTCTACATGGGAATTTACTCCACATCCACTGGTATGCTAGTGTTAGATAGACTTCAGTGTGAGCCAGATTTCTGTATTTCAGCAGCAGAAAATGGTAACTGTAGATGTGCCATACTAAAGTTCAGTTTATTTTTAAGTAGAATAGCTGTACGTGTGTCCAGTGGGATCATTGTCATAGAGTGGGGATAGGTTTGTTGATAATGAAAGACTGTGTATTTTAACAACTCTGACCTCAGTCCTAACCCCTTACATATTGTAGGACTAATTTAAGAAAACACTAGTGAATTTGAAGCCTGCACAGGTTTCAAAACTTCTACAGAGTTCCTGACCTCATAGATTACTGGTAAGGATTTTAGCATGTAAAGCCTAAGAGATTATTCCTCCTTTTTGCTGTATAATGATGCCTTATTATAGGAAGTTTCATTCCTTAATTAAGTATAAAAGCAAGGGTTGGGCCTTCTTAAAGCATTCAAGACTTCCCTTTTTAGAGAAATTACTTGAATGTGAAAATATTTCCTCATTGCCATCATTACTTTAGTGGTTATAAGACCAGATTTAACTCTCTTTATGAAATGTGCTAGTCACAGCTGATCATGAAAGCTAAACCCTGCTTGCATATGTTATGGCCTTTGTGGCTTAACAGCCTCATCTGAACAAGAGAATTCCAGACCAAATCCTTTTCCTTCATTGCTCTGATGCATTCACTTGTTAAAAATGTATGTTATGGGAAAACATGCTGCTGAACCAGTAATGCAATTGCAATTATTGGGAGACTTGAACAAAATATATGAAAAATGAAGTGTTTCATGTGGCATTTGACAGGAAGCAGTGTAGACATTTTTCTACAGAACAATCATGAGTGTATCATGAAGGACTCTGCTTTTTAACTCTTCAGTTCTGAGCATCAATCCTGGGTGGAGGACAATAAGTAGAGAAACTAAATTATTTGCAGGAAGAACAGAAGCAGTTATTCCTTACACAGCAGGGCTAAGGCTTCTGCACTTTTCCAGGTATTTATTTCAAATTCTCCTCAGGATCCACTTAGAATTTTTGGCTTTGGTCTTCAAAGATACTGAGGATTACATGTATACAAGTATGTGGATCTGTACCTAAGGCTTCAGTCCTGAAATATCCTGCTCTCACTTGAACTTCATTTTGCAGCAAAATTTTTGAACCCAGATAACCTTATAGAATCAGAGTAAAATGAGGAAGTTTGAGACTCTGCCATTGCCCTTAGCATTTTTACTCTTTAAATTTAAACACTAGGGCACAGTGTGATAATGTTTGCTTCCAGTTTTCTAAACATACTGGAGATCTGTGTGCTATCTCTGTCTGTGATGACAGCTGTCAAATTCACAGAAAACAATGTTTCTTTAGGATGGAAAAATATTATCAAACTTATTTGAATAAAATAGAAGTATTTTATTTTCCAAATATTTACAGATCTGATTAGTTTTAGGCATGTGAACATGGCTTCGTATGTCTGAAAAAGAAAAGAAAAAAGAAAAAAGAAAGGAATTTTTCTTTGACTTAGATCTATTGTAAAAATTTGTTGTGAAAATCTGTCCACAGAGGTCAGCTGAGTCACTGATTTGCATAGATTTTGGATTTCTACTGGTTTTGATTTAAATGATGCTATTATTTTTTGCTCTTCCTGCCACTTGTATTATATGTATGAGTAGGAAGATGACAGTGGCTCTGCAAACTGAAGAATATGACTGAGGGGGTCTGTTTTTCTCTTATAACGAGCACTGAGTAAGGTGATCTTTCAAAGAAGGACTGCTAAATAACAAAAAATTGTCAAAAAATCCTAAAATCCTTGTTTTTGAGAATATTTACTTTTAAAGCATTAGTGACATTGCAGGAATAGATACAAGAGGAGCAAAAAGCCCTTGAAAAATGATGTTTGTGTCACTTACTTTCAATTAAAAAGAAGAACTTGAGGAATTACTAAAAGCCAGAAAAGCTAATTCTAAGATCAAACCAAGATGAAGACGTGAAAAGAAAATCCAAATATGACTGCAGTTTAAAGTGTTTACTCTGTATATATCTGTACAAATACCTTGTTTACTGAGCTCTAGCTTTTCCAATATTGAAACAATTTTTACATGTGTACACAGAAATGTGTTGTCACAGTATACGCGTGTAAAAAGAGTCTGATATTTATGGCTTGCCTGTTGAGAACAGTTTAAAAGGAGCTGTAGCATCACTACTCTCTGCACATATTTCCCTGACATTGCATGTAATTCATCTTGGTACTTATGCTGTGAGGAGACTGTTTTAATAGTGCTTCTAGTGCACTTGAAATGGCAAGGCTGGCATGTTTTCAGAACATTCACCAATCCTGCCCAGTGGGTGAGTGGCCCCTCTCTAAAAGAGCAATGCTTGTTCTTCTGCAATAGTGTGGGTAATGCTTTTTTTTAGACTACTAGTTATTGGTTTCATCCTGAAAATAAAGGGCTTGCGTGCATCTCTTTCTTGAAAACCTTGAAAATGCAACTCATTTCTGTGGAGAATCTCTCTGGGAGAAATGTTACTATTCTCTGCAGTGAACTAATTATTTTGCAATGTTAATAATCATCTGAGAGTACCTTCAGGATCTGTCCTCTCAGACGAATGAGCTTCATCCCAGCTAGGTTTTAGTGCCTAATAATTGCAGCTCCAGATAGGAACATAGCATTAAACATCTCTCAGGTTTAGGCCCCCATGTAACCAGCCTGGGTACTGAACATTTAATTCTGCAACAGTTTTCAATGGGGCAAGAGAAAATCCTCCAAGATGTCAGGATCTATGTGGCATCCATCATCACAGCACAAGTATTTAGTATGTACTGTGTATACTCCAGGTGATGGGTTAGAAGTCAGGATTGCCCTTGTCTTTTTTTTTTTTTTTCCAATTGGTAATAATTGAAGTCTCTTGTCATACTGCAGCTGTGGATGTGATAGAAAGAAGTCTTTCTGAGTGCCCCAGAGCAGAAGGCAGAGAATACTTTCAGTCTAAGAGCTACTGTGTGTGTCTGGGTTTGAAAGGCAGAGTGCTTGAAATGAGTTGTAGTTCAGATCATCAGCGTGCTTTTGAAGTTAATCTTCTGATGGTACTCACCTACTGAAATTTGTCCCAGGTTATGGAGCTTTCTCATACTCTCTGAAACAAATTCCTTTGAGGACTCAAAACCAGAAGATTTGCTCCAAAAATAATTTGATATTCTATTTCTTCTAGGGAGTATTCAATGCATGACACCAAATTTGACCCAGTAATAAGTGCAAACTTCCTGAAATGCATCCTGTGCATTTCCTGGCTCTTCAGCAGCAGCAGCCTCTTCATTCTGCATCTGCTGCCAGTGAACCACATTCTTGCTAATACAGTCAGCAGGAGAGGATCAATCCTGATATAAGAGAGGGCACAGGAGAGGATTTTTTTCATGTTTTATCCAGATGATCTGAGAGTTTTTGCTCACAAGCACTCAGTTCATCTAGAGATAAAGAGAAACAAAACTGCTATTGTTGTTCAAAGAAATAAGTTTTACAGAAGGAAAGCCATCAGTGTGTTCAAGATTTGCATTAAATATTAGATTAAACTGCTGTGTTGGGAAGACAGAGCAGCACTGGGCCAGGATCCTTCGATCCCATAGGATTTCCAGGTCTTGGTTGGATCTGATGCTGGCACTCATCCTGCTTTGAGCAGGTGCTTTTCACAGCTTTAACACTCAATTGCTATACAAGCTTGGGGACAGAGGGGAAGCATGAAAACCTGTAGTAGTTCCAGCTAGGCTGACCAGGTTAGAAGGAAGCTAATGAGTTATTCCTCTTTTAAAACCAGTCTTCCATAATCTAATTTTATGCCTATGAGCTATAGTTACATATTTGATAGCAGAGAAAATATGAAGCTTTTCTTTGATTTTACATTTAACTGTGTTAATTGGTGTTTTTTAGCCCAGAAAAAACTATTTTAAAACTGAATTTAGTTACAGAAATGAGTTTTCTATATGTTTCACTTTATCAGTATTTCATATAGAATGTGTACTTGGATCTGTTTTTTCAGTGCTAAGAGACAATAGAAGAATATTTTTCAGACTGTGGGTAATACTCAGAATTTATCACTTATATGAAGGCAAAAGTGCCAATTTTTAACTATGTTTCCTAAAGTTTCTTAGTTTAGCTACCCCATGTGTTTAAAATTCAGCCCAAAAAACTTACTAAAGTATATTTAATTTTCTTTTTTTTCTTCTTCTTTCCTTTGGAGCTTGATTCATACCTTTTAAATATTTAGGTTTGGAAATAACTGTTTGCAGCAAAAAGCAATTTATAAACTCAGTATGTTTTAAGGTTATGGAAAGCTTGCTAACTGTCTAAGTTGACAGTGTTATTCTAAAAGAGTAACTGTACGATTTCTTCTTTCATTTACTGTTTTCATTGTAAATACATAGTTTGGTGTGTCTTTCATCATCTTTGAGAAAGAAATAGGGAGATAATTTTTTTAAGAAGCTGTAACTGGTCCGAGTGATCCTTGAAAAGCTGAAGGATGTGGTATGTCTGTTCCCTTTCTATCTAGGCCCCTCTTTGCAGGGAGTGAAGCAGTGATGCCTTCATGCAGAGGAGTCTGTTTTGCTTTCGTCCTGTTAATTTTAACTACATTAGAATAAAGTTATAATAGTCCAAGAGTTGGAACAGTGAAAATTTAGTACTGTAATTATAACCTTCTCTTTCAAGGTTGTTGGAGTCCTATGCACACTTACTTAGTGGCAAGAAAATGTGCTGTTGAATTCCAAATTTGAATGATCATCTCTGACTAAAATAGTCTTTCATCCCACCTAAAATAATAGCAGTTATTTAAATTAATAGTTCATAGTTCTTTAAGATGGCTTTCTTTTTTAAGTTGCTTTTTTGTAATTTTTCTTCTTTACAGATTCAGACAGGAATAAGCAATTTAGAATGGTTCTGTTGACATGAGGTTTTTCATTTTAATACTGAAAAATTTACTTTTCATGCAGGGATAATTCATTTGGGTATGTATGCACATGGTAAGCACAAATGCACTACTAAATAAAAAAAAATAGTTTGACCTGTTCAGCTGAATAAATTAAGTCTGTTGATAACTAGTAAAAAAAGGGCCTAAAGGCTTACAGGTATTTTTTGTAGGTTTTTGAAGCGGTCAGAAGTGAAATTATCCTTTATGTAAGACCCAGTCTTCACAAAAATAATCTATTTAATTCTCCTAACTATTATGTGAGTAACTGGGGAAATACAAAACCCCAGTCTCCGCCAGCCCTCCAACCCTGCTTTACTTTCATATGACATTTTGTTGAATGAGTTGACAGACCTGAGCAACCTTAAAATGCATAAGTATTTTAAGCTTCTCTATATTTGATAATGATGATGCTTGATTGCTGAATGAGTGCAAGGTTATAATCATCTCCCTTGGCTTTTTTGTCATTCATAAGCTGCTTGAGCTGCTCTCTGCTGGCTTATGACATTTCCAGGATCTCTCAAGTGGATTGTAACCTTGTGTGTGCTCACTGAATTCCAAGGACTGGTCCTTCTAATGCTCTTTGATGAGATGAGCTTTTATTCCTCTGTTATTTAAAAAAGGGTTTCATGCCATACAATTTGCTTCTCAATGTCTTAAAATTCTCACAAAAAAGCTTTATGAATTGGAAATGAAAAGTAATTTAAAATATCTAGGTTCTTCATTTGCTGTTTTGAGATTTCCTATCATTTTATATATTTAATGACAACCCAGCACACATGGCTTTAAAAATAGTTTTGTAAGCTTGGCCTAAAATATATAAACTATTTTATTGTTTATGGTGACCTCTATTTTCAAATGATACCCTGTTTTGTTATCAGAGCATTTTCTACAAAAAAAACCCAACCCGACACATACTGGACTAAGATTGTCTGAGAACATGATTTCTCAATTCATATTGATTTTTTAAATTTCACCTAGAAATCAATAGAGTTTATTTTATTAATTGATGGAATACTACTATATAACCCTTAGGTATCATAAAGATATTCAATAGTTTCTTTAATATCATTATTACAACACACTGATTTTTGTTGTTGGCAGTATGAGAGCCAGCATTTTCATAATAAAGGTAATTTGTTTTTCAATAGACAGCCCTGTCAGATAGGATGTTACTAGATCTATTGGTCATCAATGCAAGTGATCTAATTGAGGATGTCAAGACTGGGGGCAGCCTGGGCTGCATCAATGATACATTGGTCAGGTTTGCAGCCTTGAGAGGTATGGGTGATGTACGAAGTGAAATTAGGCCCTTGAAATTTAGAAAGCCAACTTCCAGCTCTTCAGGGAGATAGTCAGTGGCATTCCCTGGGAGAGTCAGTGGCATTCCCTGGGAGACTGAACTTGGGAACAGAAGAGCTGGGACAGTGTTGCAAACAGAGCTGGAAGATCATTAAGGAAATCTTCCATAAAGCATAAGAGAAACAAAAAATTGGTCAAGGATGAAGAGATCGGCATGGTTGAGTAAAGAACTGCTGGTCAAACTAAAGGGAAAGAAACAAATATACAGGCAGTGGGAACAAGGACTGCATTGGCAACCTCTCTTCCCACACCTCTTGAGTTGATGGACAGCAGGATGTGGACGGGGAAAACAAAGTGCTTCCCACTGTAAATAAAGATGGAGTTCATGACCACCTGAGGAACCTGAATGTACATAAATTTTTGGGATCTGATTAGATGCGTCTTAGTGTTGTCAGGGACTTGGCTGATGTAGTTGCCAAGCCACTCTCCATGATAATTCAAAAGTTAGGGCAGTTTGGTAAACTCCCAGGTGACTACAAAAGGAGAAATATTGTACTCATCTTTAAAAGGGGTAGAAAAAACTACCGACCTGTCAGCCTCACCTCTGTGCCTGGAAAGATCATGGAACAGATCCTCCTGGAAGCTTTGCTAAGAGAGTGAGAGTAGCCCTGCTGGGAAGGATTTGGGAGTGCTGGTGGTACCGCCAGAAGAAAACTCTGGAACCCCCACCACCAAGCCCAGGGGGAAGTAGGATCAACAGGATACCTCTGGATCCATATGTGGTGATTATCTTATGCTTGATGTGTCTCTTTACCCCTCTCGCCCTTCTTTTATATTCTTTCTATCTCTGTACCTCAAATTTACTGTTAAATGGAATCCATATTATTGACTTCAGCATATGGTCTCATTTGCACCTTAGTTTGGGCAGAGGCATCTCTCAATAATAATATCTTAGCAGTAGTGTGGCCAGCAAGTTAAGGGGGATGATTCTGTCCCTCTACTTCACTCTGGTGGGACCCCACCTGGACTGTTGTATCCAGTTCTGGGGTCCCCAGCACTGGAAGGACATCAGTCTGTTGGAGTGGATCCAGAGGAGGAACACCAAGATGTTTAGAGGGATGCAGTACCTCTCCTATAAGGAAAGGCTGAGACAAATGGGTTTGTTCAGCTTGGGAAAGAGAAAGGTTTGAGATAATGTAATTGCAAACTTCCAGTGCCTGAAAGAAGCCTCCAAGAAAGATAGAGAGAGACTATTTACAAGGAGATGGAGTGACAAGACAAGGGGGAATGGCTTCAACCTGAATGTGTGTGGGTTTAAATCAGATATTGGGTAAAAATTCTTTACTGTGGAAGTGATGAGACACAAAGGAACAGATTGCCCAAAGAAGTTCTGGATGCCCCATTCCTGGAAGAATCCAAGGTCAGGTTGGGTAGAGCTCTGAGCCACCTGGCTTAGTGAAAGGTGTCACTATTCATGGCAGAGTGATCAGAACTAGATGGTAAACTCTGTTCCAACCCAGGCCATTCGATGATCCTATGAATAATAGCAATAAGGCATTTGGTTGGAGTAGTTAAAATAGTACTTAAAATTCTCGTTTTGAACTACTTGCTTATATCCTGGTGAGTGACATGCAACATGATATGAAAGGCTGTGTATAAAGGCAGTGTCTGTGCCCAGAAGGGAAGCTGGAAGCTTCTTTCACCTCGTAAAAACCAAAGAAATCACAAAGGGCCTCACGGGGAAAGATGGTTTGAATAGGCTGCAGAGAGTATGCAATAGGAGATATAATTTGACAGCATCTTCTTCACTGTTGGAAAGTCATGACCATGACCTGTTCTTGATTCACAAGTAGAATATCCCTGTCTCCAGGGACTGCTGTACATGTGGGCAGTGCACATCCTCCATTTCTTTCTTCTTATCTCTCAGTAAGATCAGTTCCTTTAGACAACATCAAATGACATATATAATCTTATGATGAGGAATTTTGGTGACTTTTTTCTGCTGCCTGTCACTTTCAATTGTTCCTTTGTCTTGGCTATATGCCACTTCTTCCCAAGCAGCTTTGGATGTTAAATAGCAGTTACATTTAGCCTGTGACTTTAAAGGTCAGGTTGAATAAAAACATGTGGCAGTTGCATGAGGCAAATTACTTCTGCTGGTCTAATTAAAGATCACAGATCAAATCACTTCTTNTCTTAGTGTTGTCAGGGACTTGGCTGATGTAGTTGCCAAGCCACTCTCCATGATAATTCAAAAGTTAGGGCAGTTTGGTAAACTCCCAGGTGACTACAAAAGGAGAAATATTGTACTCATCTTTAAAAGGGGTAGAAAAAACTACCGACCTGTCAGCCTCACCTCTGTGCCTGGAAAGATCATGGAACAGATCCTCCTGGAAGCTTTGCTAAGAGAGTGAGAGTAGCCCTGCTGGGAAGGATTTGGGAGTGCTGGTGGTACCGCCAGAAGAAAACTCTGGAACCCCCACCACCAAGCCCAGGGGGAAGTAGGATCAACAGGATACCTCTGGATCCATATGTGGTGATTATCTTATGCTTGATGTGTCTCTTTACCCCTCTCGCCCTTCTTTTATATTCTTTCTATCTCTGTACCTCAAATTTACTGTTAAATGGAATCCATATTATTGACTTCAGCATATGGTCTCATTTGCACCTTAGTTTGGGCAGAGGCATCTCTCAATAATAATATCTTAGCAGTAGTGTGGCCAGCAAGTTAAGGGGGATGATTCTGTCCCTCTACTTCACTCTGGTGGGACCCCACCTGGACTGTTGTATCCAGTTCTGGGGTCCCCAGCACTGGAAGGACATCAGTCTGTTGGAGTGGATCCAGAGGAGGAACACCAAGATGTTTAGAGGGATGCAGTACCTCTCCTATAAGGAAAGGCTGAGACAAATGGGTTTGTTCAGCTTGGGAAAGAGAAAGGTTTGAGATAATGTAATTGCAAACTTCCAGTGCCTGAAAGAAGCCTCCAAGAAAGATAGAGAGAGACTATTTACAAGGAGATGGAGTGACAAGACAAGGGGGAATGGCTTCAACCTGAATGTGTGTGGGTTTAAATCAGATATTGGGTAAAAATTCTTTACTGTGGAAGTGATGAGACACAAAGGAACAGATTGCCCAAAGAAGTTCTGGATGCCCCATTCCTGGAAGAATCCAAGGTCAGGTTGGGTAGAGCTCTGAGCCACCTGGCTTAGTGAAAGGTGTCACTATTCATGGCAGAGTGATCAGAACTAGATGGTAAACTCTGTTCCAACCCAGGCCATTCGATGATCCTATGAATAATAGCAATAAGGCATTTGGTTGGAGTAGTTAAAATAGTACTTAAAATTCTCGTTTTGAACTACTTGCTTATATCCTGGTGAGTGACATGCAACATGATATGAAAGGCTGTGTATAAAGGCAGTGTCTGTGCCCAGAAGGGAAGCTGGAAGCTTCTTTCACCTCGTAAAAACCAAAGAAATCACAAAGGGCCTCACGGGGAAAGATGGTTTGAATAGGCTGCAGAGAGTATGCAATAGGAGATATAATTTGACAGCATCTTCTTCACTGTTGGAAAGTCATGACCATGACCTGTTCTTGATTCACAAGTAGAATATCCCTGTCTCCAGGGACTGCTGTACATGTGGGCAGTGCACATCCTCCATTTCTTTCTTCTTATCTCTCAGTAAGATCAGTTCCTTTAGACAACATCAAATGACATATATAATCTTATGATGAGGAATTTTGGTGACTTTTTTCTGCTGCCTGTCACTTTCAATTGTTCCTTTGTCTTGGCTATATGCCACTTCTTCCCAAGCAGCTTTGGATGTTAAATAGCAGTTACATTTAGCCTGTGACTTTAAAGGTCAGGTTGAATAAAAACATGTGGCAGTTGCATGAGGCAAATTACTTCTGCTGGTCTAATTAAAGATCACAGATCAAATCACTTCTTGTGTTAAGTGGATGTAACTACCTTGGATTTGGCCCAAGTATGTGAGCAATGGATTTGCTTCTCTGTATGTGCTTAAACATCACTGTATTCAAACCGTGTCTTTCACTATTTTTAACATTTTAAAAAAATTATTAACTTTCTTTTTCTCTTTTAAAGGTCTATCCTTGCATCTCCTCTATTGCTCTGTATTTATTTTGTGTTGTATGTTTCACTATTCTGTCTGTTTCATAAGGGATAGTATAATTTTGTACAAAGTCTGTAAGCTTTTTTCTCTGTCTCTTCCCATTTGGACATATCTCAACCTGCCAGAGCTGAAAAAGTATTTGAAGCCAGGACATCATTCAGGAATGGACAGATGCACTGAGGAAGAAAGACTGCCTGCAAGGGAGAAACTTCTCTTGAGTACTGAAATACTCTTTCGTAAAAAGGCTTTGGATAATCATGTCTGAATTCATTGTTCACTTGTTTTCTTTAGGGCATTTCTAATGAATGACTGATTTTAGTTGTCCCACTGCATATGAAGAGATATTTGTTCATATACTTCTAATAATTACACTTGATACCTTCAATATAATATTTGTTTATGGAACTGAGTAGTTAATGTTTAGGGTTTTTTCCCTGGTTTGAAAATTTGATTGGCAAGATATGGGGGAGTTCTCTTCCTTAGTTTGGCAGAATGTGGTACATTCTGTCATACACTAGCTCTCGAACATTTGACAACTCTGAAAAAGTGCTAGAAGTGCTAGAAGTCTGCCTCCCTGGTCACTGAGACTAGAAGGCTTTAGGACTCACTCCCAACTCTATTGTAGCTTCCAGTAAACTAAATTTTCCTCATTAGTCTATTTTGTCTGTAAAGGTAATTTGTGAATGATATCACTGTTTTTATCTGGACCCATGAGCATTTTTACTTAATTTTCTCCTTTGTCCTCTCCTATCAGGCAAGAGGAAGGTTCAGAGCATTGCTGGGTTGGCAACCACCAGAGGTGACAAGTGCATTTTTCAATTTCTTCACTAAATGTATCCTTATGTTTTATTATAATATATGTTATTGTTATCCTTTATCAATTTATAACTTTTTTTTTAACATGGAACTGGACCATATAGGGGTTCTGTAAGTGGTTAGGCTTGCATCAAAATCCTTTTATGTGCATCATCAGTTCTTTTTGGGCTACTTAATATCACAGAATATAGAATTTCTACAGATACCCATTACATAAGCAAGTGCCAAGGGGCATGCTGTCTCCCTCCCCCTAATGCAATAGTGTCATGTTACATACAAGTCTGTTCTTGTCAGTTTTTTACTTCTCAGCCCAGTCAGATTTAGTCAGACAGCTTGAAATCTGAATTACCTGACAAAGCATGATTTGGAACAGGCTGAGTTACTTGGACAGAATTATAAATATATTTAAGACTGTTTTCGTGCTCATAAATTATTATGTAAACGTGAACTTAGTTTGTCTAAAGAATAGTTTATGTTTAAAATTCCAGCTCTTATTTTTGATTTTCTTAACAGTGACCATAAATCTTCCAGCTTAGGAGTCTTTGGGGGCAGAACAAGGGTGGTATTCCTATCCCTGTCATTCTGTACAGGGGAAGTCTGGTGTAAATAACTTGCATCTTACAGGGAAACTTGTTCAAGGAGAGCATATAATAGCAATTCTAAATAGCTGCTTGTGCATCCAGCAGTCAGGACATTTTAGATTCACATGCACATCTTACTCTCTATGCATTGGTTGAAAGTTTTGCATCTAAGGCATTTTAAATCTGAGAGACTGAATATTTCTCTTTGGCAATGGAAATGCACTCAATGTTCAAAGAAGATAAAGTTTGGCCATAACTACAGCTGTAATTGCTGCACTCAGAAAGGCCTGTCATAAGTGAAAGTATTCATTACAGGAAAAAAGTGTCTTGGAATTCCACTCAAAGCACAATTAGGTGATGAACCTATTATCAGTCATATTCTGGCCATGGTCTGATGAGGAGAATGGTATGTGTTAAAAATCTGCCTCAAGCTACTGAAAAAAATTGACTAATTTGATGACCCAACGAAAGGGACTGAATGAGTCTATCTCAGAAGTGGAACATGAACCATTTGGCCACTTAATGTTACATTAAGAATTAATTCTTGATGAATATTGCTTATTATGGAAAGAAAATAACGTGTGGTAGGTCAAGAGAGACAAGGATTTTAAACGTTTCCTTATATTGGCAAAAGATAGCTATGGGGTGAGTAGATAACAAAGGCTCCAGTGAGACTGAGAGACTGTACCTGAAAATAATATTTTTATTTCTTGAGATAGATATCATTAATTATTAGAAGAAAGATCCTGATCTGGAAAAAAGCATAAACAATGAAGCAGGAAATAAGTGGAATTTGCCTCCAAATTTGCAGTTCCAAAAGGTCTCTTTATTATATAACTCTGTAGCGCTCATCTCTATATAAACAATTTATCTTGAGGATTCTAAATATTCTACTTCTGTGTATGTTCATGACAGTTTAATCTTAGGTAGATAGACTTACTTCCTCAGTGTCTTTCATCCAGGTCTAACCATGACCTGAAAACTAGAATACAAATTTTCTCTGATCATATCTACCATGGGCTGACAGAATCAGGCTTTCTACAAAACGCATCAAGTATTACTGTTTCTCTTTAAGAGAGATGGAAGAAGAGCTGATGTGGCTTTTTAAAATTTATTTATTTTTTAAAGTAACAGCTGAGAAAACAAGCAGTTTCTCTTATTTTCCCTCACCTGACTGAAGGGACTGAAATGCAAATCTCTTCTTCCAGAGCATGTCCTGCTGCCATGTTGTGACATGAGGGTCTGTACTATTCTCACCCTTCGTCTTCTACTGTTCAGAAAATTCTCTGAAAGTATCACTGCAAAGAAAAGCAGAGCATGTGGAAAGAAACATGTTTTACAGGATTAGATTGCACCTCCAGAAGGCGATGCTAAGCTGATATTTGTTGTGAGAAAGTCCTAAACTTTGATGTAAAGGAGACAGTCATTGGGAATACTATCCTGTAGCTTGGACTTTCCTGTATGCTATAAAATAATTAGAAAGGATTCATCTTGGCTTTTATCCTTGTTGACTGGTTTCTTTAATCTCCTACTAAGAGCTCTGTGCTGGGACAAGGTAAATTTATGTTTACCTCTCACTTCCAATCTTCTTAAAAAAAAACAAAAGAAAGAACATCTCTCCATGGAAGAAAGTTTATAGTCATCACTTGCTTAATCATTTTGTCACCACTGGAATAATATTAAGACCTTTATCTAATGCAAATTATGCAGCAGTTACTATTTATTGTGTTAGAGGTGCACTTCATGGATGACTAACTCAGGACCTTGTGTTTCTTCCAGGAGATAAGGAATAACTCATAAGGTTGCAACAATCTGTTGGAAAAGCAGGAAAACAGCACTTGCTTGCTGGTTCAGCTTTTTACGTTTCACCAACCTTGCCCATTTGTTTCAATGCACATCAATGTTGACTTCTAGAATTACTGAGGGATAAATTGAGTGGAGCTGCTCCACAAGAACATTACTATTAGAAACTTTGCTGCCTAATTTGCTATTTATCGCATGTTGATCTCAAAGCACAGTGTCATTAACATTTTCAAGGGGAATTGCATTCTGATTTTTGGTCCTGAGATTATTTCTCTAAAAAAGACAGATGATTAGACCTGTTACAGTTCTTTCATTTCTTCTTTGTGTTTGGAAGGTGTTTTCTACTCTCTGACACCTCTTTATGATTTCTTACTCTCTTTCAGAGAAAGACTTAAAAGATATTAAGTTTTTATTTCCTTTTTAATTTAAATTTAAATGAGGGTCAGAGCTCAATCATCCCCAATGAACAGCAGAAATAATGAAAAACCTACCTCGTGGAGTGTTTCCTTTTAATAGTGCTGAATTAGAGCTGCTTCTGAACTGAGTAATGTTTTCTGGATATACACAGGACTCCAAGTCATTAAAGGTTCTCATAAAGAAAGCTCATAAATTTGGTTCAGCTCAATGAGACTTGGTGCATATGTGAATAAAAATGTTTCTGTAAATGGGAATTGATTTTTCTTTCTCACTGATGGTTTTCTTTAGTTAATCTTATAAATGTGTTCTGCACTAGTTACAGCAAGACAAATAGAAGGACACTGGGTGTCATAGGAACCAAGAGCATATTCTATTAAAGAGCATATTCTAGTCATCATCATGAGACCTGTGATACTTTATGCTTTTTTGCGCAGGGAAGCTGTTGCTAAGCCACCTTGTTCACTTACCAAAAGCAGATGCGAACCAGTCAGGTAGAAGAGTGTTAGAATTTCCATACCTGTCCCAACATGAAAACCTTCTAATATTTTGTTCTGCTCTCCTTTAATTCTATCTGTACTAATTTCTGAGTCACTGTTTTAGTGGATTATCCTAGCATATGTAATTTCCTGATGCATTCTGATCCTGCATAGTTACAGGTCAGTTGAAAAGTCCCTTTTGATGTCAGTGATATACGATCAAAGTTACTGTTTGATCACATGACTTTAAAATAAATAAAAATAAATGTCAGAATGAAATTAACTTCAGAAAAGAGGTTGATTTTCAGTTAAACTTTGGAGACACGTTTTTCTGATTAGTTTCTGAAATATTTAAAATTTTGCTGTTACAGGAAGACAGTGTTATAATAGCTCTTTCATTTACATTTAAGGAAGGAACATTAGTCCATTTAGGTTTTAATACAGATTCACCCTGAATATATATATATAGATGTGCTGGATCTTGGTGGGCAGGTGTCTGATGCCCATCCTCCGTCTCTAAACTTTGTAATGCAGTTGCTAATTTTTGAGAGGCATTTTTAGTATGTGTTTTTTACTTACCTTTATTAATGGCCTGCAGTGAAGTTTTAAAAAAATAATTACCCACCCACCAAAAAAGATTGCAAAGAAACAAAAAAAGAATATGTATTTCAATAGTTATGTATTTTATCATGTCAGTGTAGGATCAAATATAATAAAGTCTAGATGGCTATGCTTTCTTCTTTGTGGTTGTGAATTTAATGTACCCAGCACTCAGCTCCCCTTTAAGAGATTAAATGGAAGGACCAGGTTGTGAGCGCTCTTCCCACTCCAGTGAAAGCAGGAAGAAGGTGCTGGATACAGACAGCTTTGAATATCTGTTCACTTGATCTCCTGCCTCCTCAATTATCAGCTCAACTGTACAACTGAGTGGGTTTCCTGGGGCTTCAAGATAGTGCAGATCAGCAGAAAGTTATGGCTGTGCTGTAGCTTTGTACCACAGTTTGTGCTGTAAAGGTTGAATTCTGCCCATTGTACTTGGAGAATGAACTTTGCTCTCTTACCCAAGATGAGTGCCTTCCAAAGCAATTTTTTTTCCCAAGCCTTGTGTGAAAATGGTGCAAGCAAGATTTGCAAGAAAGTGTTCATTTCTTTACCCATAGCAATCATTTTTTGTATCGTGTGTGGTTTCCTTTTATGATTGGAAAACAATTATTTTATAGTGCTTCTGCTCACATTGAGTATGAACCATATGGCAATATTTAACTTTTTTTTTCTTGCTAGCTACTCATGCAGTGAGAAACACTCTTGCCCTACTTAAAACCCTGGGTATTAGGCACTTATGATAAGCATTACATGTTTCAAAAGACCCTTAGTTCTTCTTTCTAGGCTGAAGAAATTATTTTCAGTAGAATGCAATAGAAATCAGATATTTTTCAGGTTTTTTTCAGACCTCTTGTATGCGAATACTATATCTTGACATTTTGGTTTGTTTTGCATTTTCAAGGTGATATTCAAAAGGCAAAAGAAGAAAGCCAAGTTTTATAACCAACCTCTATAGAATAAACTATACATGAAAACAATAGGTCTATAGGGTAATTTCTATAAGAACATTAATAGAACTACCATGGAATTATGCTATGGTGGGGATAGATATTTTTTTAGATCTGCCAGTGCAATAAAGAAATATTTATATAAGGGCAGATGAGGACATTAGAGTTTTGTGGAAACAGTTGCATGAAGGAAGAAAAAAGGATTTGCTGGCTGTTGCAGTTGAAGTGTATGGAGCCTTCTGGGGGAGTGGGGAAAAGAGAATAGCTGGCCCTGGGGCTTGGAACTGCAGTGCTAACACTGAATGTACTCTTGGTGGTATCTGGAGCCCAGAGAAATTCAGTGCCTTGGAAACCTTACAACTTTTAACTAAGCTGGTAACAGACACGAAACACTTCTTTTCAATCTCAGACTTTCATGAACCTTATTGTCAGGATTGTTATCTGCAGAATCTTTTTAACTTTCAAATAATCTTAATATAACAATGAAAAAATGCAAGGTTCCATGTTATAAAACAGTGAGAAGGTTCTGAAGATAATTCTACAAGAAGTGAAATATTCTCCAAAGAATAATTAAATCTGCATGGAACAGAGAGATTTATATAGGGTGTTGCCAGCTATTATGTTTTATGTTGAGTGGTGATGCTGTGTTGCCATTTTAGCTTCTATTATTTCATTGATATTGCAGAGCTGAACATAGCCCAGATCTGCAATGCTGATTTATCAAAGAAATCTTTGTTCATGGAAACACTCAGCATCATGTAAAACAGTCTTTTGGTTCAACAGTAAATGTTTATAATTTTATTGCCAATCTCCTGCCTTTCAAGTCTATACCATTACAGTTATAGAAGATTGTACCTGAAATAAGATTTAGCTGAATTTTTTGTTTGGTTTGGTCTGGGGTTTTTTGCTAGTCTTTTTGCTTGTTTATTTTGTTTTGTTTGTGTTGCTAAGTTTTGTGATCTTCTAGGGACTGCTTTTTAAATCTGTAGGCTAGTGCAGATCTTACTGAATGGTGCTAATTTTCTGTGTTAATATTTTAATGAGAGCGCAAATAAAAGCTGTGCTTCTTAATAATTGCTAAAAGAATGAAAGTTACTGCTCAAAGCATTGTTAAGTTCCATTGTTGGGCTTCTGTTCATTACATGAGAAATTTCCTTTACGACACACTGAAAATGCAAGGGCTGTGCTCCTGTCCATTGACTACATTGCAAATGTGGCAGAAACAATCACTAAAGGCATGCAATTGCTAGAAGAAAGTAAAGGGAGGAGTTTCTTTTAAGTTAAGCTTTTAAGAGGAAAGCTAAATCTTGAAGTTGAACAGGTACTGTACCCTCCTTTTTTTTATCCTCAGGAAAACAGAGCTTGGTTTAGGTTTTCTGTGAACAGGATTATAGTGACTCAATACCTCACTCAATGCTGTCTAAATTTGTTTTCTTGTATTGAGGTAAGCTCCATCCTGGGTCAGTAATAGGGCCTTGAGGCGATATGGTTAAATAGGTATTTTTCATTCTTATTGTGAATTAGTAGTTTTCCTTCCTGGGGGAAAACCTTATGTTTGTGAGACAGGAAAGCTTTTCTCACATAAGCTGTTGGGATGCATAGACAGTAAAGGAAAGAGTCCTGAACTCCTTCTTTTCTTCTATTGCATCACTTGTCAAATATGTCCTTCCCCAGCTAAAGGGGCTCTGTTCCCTACAAGTCAAACAAGTGACACCAACAAGTTCATCAGCTTTGTGTTTGCAGAAGTAAAAATTGAGAGGACTGAGATGGGGATGTGGTGTTTCTACACTGGGAAAGAAAATCTGACCACGTGTGCATGTTACCAAAAATCAGAATAATTGTTGGAGCAACCTCTGTGATGTGTTGCACCATCAGTGTGCTGCTATCTTTCAGGCACAGACATCAAGACAGATAAATTGGGCAGTGCTTACAGTTTTGAGAAAAAAGTGGTATCTTGCTCTAGAGTTGTGGTTTTATTGGCTGAATATGATCAGCCTGAACTATTAAGAAAGATTTAATTGATCTAAGCACAAAATAACTAGTGTCAAAAAACAGAGAAGAAATACTTGGTCACAATAATTTCATTGTCAATGGACAAATCCACAGCATAAATATTAGAGTGAGTGGATGGGGTGAGAGTACATGCAATCAAATGTTGAACATACTTGACTCTTAACAGGCTCAAGATCTGAGGATTGTTGGAGATAAAGAGCGAAACTTATATAATGTTCTGTCAAGAACTAAACTAAAACATGACACTTACTAGTGTTAGATCAGGCATAGAGATTCATGTCTAGATTTTTTAAGCTTGGGTTACTTTTAAATATCTTGCCTAGTGTCAACGTTTTTTAGAGAAA
>VZRX01009159.1:154332-240574 GCA_013398075.1 Notiomystis cincta | reverse complement strand
GGCTCAAGAAGAGGGTGGCTCAGATCCACCACTGGCTTCTTTGATTTCTCAGCCCCTCCTCACTCCAGTTGGGGTTTAGCCACCACAACATAAGGAAAGGTGAAGTTTGGTCTCCTAGATGGAGAGCACAAACTTCTAAAGCTTAATTTTCAGAATTTCATTTCATTTTCATTTTCTCCTGCTCCGTTTATTGTCACCCATCCTGGAGTCTCTTTCTTAACGCTGGCTGATTTCCCTTCAGTTGGAAACCAGGTGGGATGATAGATGAAATATTTGCTGGGTAGCTCCTGTATCATTTTTCTAAGTATAATATGTTCTAGTCTTGTATTCTTCTGATGCAAAACCAAAATCCCAGGTACTGTTCCAGCTGTTTTCTGTGAGCAGCCTATAAAGCTTTAGCAGACACAGTGGTGACAGCTACCTGGTACCAGTGGTGTTACTGGTTGTTAGAAATTGTATTAATGTGCTCTGTTCTGGGGAAATTTATAGCTCACAGTTTTGGGAGAGGAGGAGAACAACCAAAGCTAAATAAAGTAGGTTGTTTGCTTTTATTTCTTTGTAATTTGAGAAGATTTTGTGGCAGATTTTGTTTGGCAGACTGGTCTAGCTTCATCCAAAGCTTTGTGTGTGTGTGTGTGTGACAGCTCAAAAGTGGAATGATTTAGACCCCCTTGCTGTCATATATTAGAGCTCAGCATGTTGCAGTTACTGAAGACAGATCAGACAGAGCTGATCTCTGTGTTTGGGTGGAGGACTCACGTGTGGGAATTTATGGGTGGCAGCAGCACAGTGTAGGGGCAGTGGAGAAATCCTGTTGGGGTGGGCAGGGAGTTGGCAGCACCCCTGGCATCTCTGAGCCCTGGGCTTGGAATGTGTCTGTACTGGGCTCTGGTGAGAGCCCAGGAGCTGTGCAGCAGTTTCAGGAGGTGTTCCAGGTATGCATTTCCCTTTGCCCTGGAGAGTAGCTAAGACATTCAGTCTGCATCAAAGATTTATCCCAGAGCTGAAAAAAAATTAAGAGGAGGCAGTTAAATCTCTCTTTATGCTTTTTGACTTTATGGGATTTTTTTCGTTCTGTGCCATGACTGTGGTTTTTTGAGCTGAATGCTGAAAATATAACAGAACATAAAAGCTCATAAATTTAACAGAAGGTAGAAAGGCCATAGAATGAATAAATACATTTACCTTCCAGGAAATACCTTTTGCCAGTCAACTTCTCTTCATTCAGGTCAGGCTCCACCTTCTCAAGCATATAGACTCTTGTGGATCTTGTTTCCAGAAAGAGATCTCCCCCAAAAAGCTTTAGTAGCTCCTTGGAAGGATAATAACCACTGAGGGCAGGTGGGCATCCTTCCTAATTCTAATGCAACCACCTGCTTCTTGATACTTTAAAGAAAGTGAAAGAGTGGGAGTAGCCTAGAGCTGCAATCTCTTTTCTCTCTCTTGCCCCTGCACTGCCACCCCAAGCCCTGTTTCCTGCCTGATTCGTGTGGACCTGTCCTGTCCCTCTGCAGCTTTGCCTCCATCAGGAAAAGAGAAAAAAAAGGTGAAATGAAGGTTAGTGGTCATGTAGGACATGCTGCACTGAGGGCTGTGATAGAGTGGGAAGAAGGATGTTTGCCAGCATGCTACTGTGCTCAGGGTCATCAATAAAAGGAAATGTAATTGTCACTTTCCTGTTACAATACTTTCTCTTGGATTGTTTTTCCCATTTCTCTGACTTGGTAGCTGTGACAACAAATGCTGCTTATGGGGACCAGTCAGCAGAGAGTTAAACTCTGGTAAATGGTATATAGTTCACCCAGGCTTAGCAGAATTGCAAGAAAACAGAATTTACAGCAGAAAACTCACAATGAAATCCAACATAACAAACTGGGAGTTGCTAACTGCTGCCGTTGTAGCGGGCGTCCTCCTGCGCCGCCACCCGCCAGTGTTCTTTGTGAGCGCCTGTCTGCTCTGGGGGAAACACTCCAGTGAACACACTGAGACAGAAGAGAATGGCTGTGGCTTTAAAAGTTGTGTCAGGCTTCTGCTTATCTAAAATAAATTCTTCAGGGGAAGAAATAATAAATTTCATTATTAAAACCCATCAGCTGCCCAAAACCACAGTGGACTTTTATGTATCTGAAGAGTGGTCAGGCTTACCTGAAGTCAACATGGCATTATTTTTGCTCATGCAAAGATGTTTTGCTCCCCTTGAAATCATGGGGAATGTTTTTCTCCCTGGTCAGTCCTCAAACCGATCAGTAATTTCCTTCAAGGGGCTGAATTAGCGATAAAATTTGCGAGTACAAATGTTGTGAAGCGTATTGTTTCTCAGTTTGTCAGAAAGACAGGCAGGGAAGGCTGTGACACCTTCCTGCTGCAGCGAGGAGCTGCTCAAATAATCTAACATGAATCCAATCAGGATCAAAGCACTCCATTGATTTATTAATGGGACATAATTAACCAGCAAGCAGTGAACTGTGTGTTCAAGGTCAATATCAGTAATGCACCAGATGAGCTGCAGTACAAGAGGTTTAATGTAGCTTTATAAACACCTTTCAAGTTATAATCCCCAAAAGTTTCCAATCACCATCCCAGTTCCTGGTTGTGGGGGGCTCTTCTCCCACAGATGATGTGGATGTTGTGCCCTGTGATATTTGCCTCCCACTGCTCTCTCTCCTCTGATATTAGAAGAAAAATCATGCGTTTAAAAATACTTTTCAAGCAGATTTCTTTCTTTGTTTCAGAAGTCTGTGTAATTCTTTGGTTGCTGTTTAATCTGGTTGATGGCTCATGGTCATCCTCTTCAGTGTTGGACAGGCACCTTTTTTGGCAGTTTGGGGTTCTCCCACTGCCATAGAAAACTCTGATATCAAACTCCATCCTGGAGTGGTTCTTGGAACTGCTTTTTCTGCAGATGATATTTAAATCTCAGCCAAGGGATTACCTTAACTTAATGTACTCAGCAGTGTGATACAGCTGTGGCTGCTCATCTCCCCACTTATCTCCATTCACTTTGCAGCTGCATCCATTTCTGTTATTTGCTAAGTGGCCTTTCCATTTATAAAGGAATTCAAGAATAGATGAGAAAACACTTGCAGTTTTTGCTGTATTGTACCTCACTTTAAGAAACCAAATACTATTTTCATTTTAACAAAGAAGAAATACTTACTCATGTCCATAGCTGGCTTCCTCTGGGTAAATAGGCAGTTTGCCTGCAGTAATTTCAGAGTGATGTAGTACTCAGAAAAAGTTTTGTTGTTTTTTTTTTTTTGGTTCAGTTGATGTAATCTCCAGTCTCTTACTCAGTTTCAAGCCAAAATATTAATCTGGGAGTCAGTTAATATTTCTGGTTTATTAAAGAAACAGATAGTTTCATGTCAAGTTATTGATCTGTTGCCAATTTGCCTTTTTTTCCCCTTTTATTCTCCACATTCACTGTGCAGCACAGTTCTATGCTCAGTTTTTGCTGAGGGGAAGGAACTCTCCCAGTATCTTGCCAGTGCTGCACTTTGTGCATTGACAAGACTGTTTGAAATATGACCACATCAGAAATGACAGTAGGAATAAAATATCTTTTATAAAAGCCTTTGGTGCAAGGCTTTCTGGGGTTTCCAGCCAGAAAGGTGTGTGTGCCTGGGCTGGAGCACGGGGAGCACTGCTCAGGAATACTTTACATCTGTGTGTGTTCTGGCCACTTGGGTGTCCTTCAGGACACAGTGGAACCAAAGCCTTCCACCCAGGGCAGGGAATGGATCGCTCAACGTCCGAGAGGGATGGGCTGAGTTTGTCTAATGGCGACTTCACAGGACCCAGGAGGCACTTAATCATATTGTTGGCATGATTCATTTAGCTCCTGATATTCTTGAAACCTCATCTATTTCTTAGCCTCAATGCTAACCAGCTTTCCCAGCTTTTCCTTTACATTTTGTGATAAGTTCTAAAGGCTAATCTGTATTAAATTAATTATTTTTTTTACCATTTTATGTTTTGCGTGTTCAGATTTCTGTGATCCTTTTTAGCAAGATTGTGCTCCTTTCTAGCTTTTTCATAAAGTACTTTGCAATGATCATTTACATCTCTTGTAAAGATTTTTGTCCATTTGATTTGGACTCAAAATTGTTTCAAGTGTATAGACATCACTCTTTTAACAACATAAATAGTGAATTGGTAGGCACTTCAGTTCTTTTACTTACAATTTTGCAATTAAGTCAGAACTACTCATAAACCATAGGCTACTACTGTGTTGTAGTTTCCTTCTGTTCTTCCTGGTGCAAATGCAAATAGCTGAAGCTCTCCTGGTAAATATGCAACCCCAAAATCTCTGGAAGAGATATCTGAAATATTGAATCCAATTACCGAGATTTTAAAGAAATATTTTACAGGCAATTAACTGTGACTACCAGTAATTTTTTGAAGTGTTATGTTGTTTTGACTGCATACCTAATGATGTTTTAATAGATGTCAACTCCTATGCAAATACAAGTATTAGAGACGAGGGTGGATTTTTCAACAGCACAAAGGATAATTGGGTGTCTGACTCATATCAAAAGTTAATGCAAGTTGAGTGCCAAGCCCTTCTCGTGCCTCTGAATACCTCATACAGGAAGGTAACTAGTCAGTGCTCCCACTGTATGACCCTGAAACAGTTATGTGTACGTTTAAGATTAATGTCTATTTTTGTTTTTTAGCATTTTTTCAAAGTTAGATGTACATGAGTTGGCTGAAGTGGCACTTGTGTGTGTGTGGAGCAAGATGTGTCTCGTGGGTGTTGGCTGGGGGCGATGGGCACAGTCAGTGCTGCCAAGGTGCTTTTTAAATCCTTGTTGGGAATGTCAGCTTGAAGAAGTAGTCTTGGTAGCTCCTCTCAGCTAACTGCAGGCTTTTCATAGAAGGCTGAACATTTTGATAGCCAGGTGTGTCAAAACTGATCAGCTGCAAAATTGCTATTTGCGTGTGTTTCTTGAAAAATAGTGTTATCTAAACTTTTTTTAGTTTTTAAAATAGTGCTGTTATAAAGACTCAGCCAAAGGAACCCTCTGCTGACAGTAAAAGGAAAAGCCAGGCTTCGAGCCTTAGATGACATTCCTTGTTATGATACAGGCTGGTGGTTTTTTGGACTTCATGGTTTCATGATGCCTGTCAGCGTTTACTGTGTTGTGCTTTGTTCTCCTTCAGTAATCAAGACTGGTATCCAAGCTGGAATCTCAATTGACCAAGCAGTTAAATAATTTTTCTTCCTTTAAGCTGTATAACCACTTCTTTTTGTGGATTCGTTGGCTCTGGTCCAACATTTGAGTCAGCAGGAATTTCCACTGACTTTGTGTGAGGTCTGCGGAAACAAAATGATGAACACCACAAATCCAGGCACAACTTCTGACAAATGGTATCCCAGCAGACAGGTTGATTGCTGGAAAACATTAATCAGATAAATGCTTCTTAGTAGTTTCTTTGTTGGTGTAAGGCCAGAAGATGATGTGTGTGAGAATAAAGGGATGTTTCTTGCCGACCTTCAGCAAACCTTGGTTTCCTCTCCTCCTGAGTGAGCCCAAGGGAGCAGCAGCAGTGGCCAGCCCAGAGAGCCCCAGTGGCTGCCCCTGTCCCCAGCACTGCCTGTGCTGGCTGCCTGGCACACTCCCAACAGTGGGAGAACACAGAGACTTTCTGGTGTCCCCTTCCCCTCCTGGCAGCCTGGAGCTTTAGGGAGCCCTGAGCTGCCCTGAGGGATAATAACCTTCATAGTCCTGATGAACTCTGCCTTGAATCTGTCTAAATGACTCTTGAAACAATTTGTGCTTCTGACAGCAAAGGATCTTGGAGCAGCAAGGCCCCAAATTTAATTCACCATGACCCTGCTATGGCATATGCTGAAAGAGTGTTTGGTTTTGCTAACTGCATCCTTTGGGCTAATAAATCATATTCCTTTTCCTTACAGATCTTGCTTTTTAACTGAATTCTGCCTTGTATTTTTATAAGATTTTAAGATTGCTGCCTATCAGCTAGTGATACAGGGTGAATATTTTTTTTTCCTTCGTGATTCTCATGCTGCATACCATAGGCAGTATTTAAATGTTTCATCCTGAAAACCTAAAAGATTCAATGGCACTGAACATGGGACCCTGAGATGGTTTTTTTCCCCTTTTGTATAACCACAGTAGCAATCAAAAGTACCAAAGCCAGCTCTAAAATTTGGTTTAATCAGTCTTTAACTGTGTTGCTCCAAATGCTCTGCCATTTTCAGAGCTAGGCAAGCAGCTCTGGTAGGAGCTCTGCTGTAAGATTTGGAGCTGGGAAATGAAAAGGGGAATTGTCTCCCCAAGAAACAGAGGATGTGCTGGGAATGCTGCACAAAGCCAAAGGAAAGATGATAAATAGACTCCTTAAGGCCCTGGATATTGCATCCTGAAGCTGAAGTCCTCCAGGACTGTGTAGGTAGTTTGGAAGCACAGCTATGCTCTTCTTAAATATTAATTGAATCTATTGGCAACTTGCAACGTTGCAGTTTTTGTTTGCCCATTCTCTTCTTTGGGGAATCTGTTCCATTTTTCCTACATCTCTATATCTGGTTCTGTCTCTTAAATATGTACTTGGCTGCCTGCTGCCAAATTACATGTTTAAGAGGTGAAAAGCAAACTTAATATCAAGCCCGTCATGGACCTTTTCCCAACCTTGCTGTGTAATGCCCATCTGTTGAGCAGACTGATGGAATGAATGATGAGAGATACCCCGTGGGATGTGTCAAGCTATTGAAAAATAATTTTTTTCCTGTTTCCTCTTATTGTAATAAAAAAAAATAGATCATTAAAACTATTTTATGAACGTGAATGAGCTAGAAAATATTATGACAAGGAAAGTTACTGAAGATAGAGAAATGAAATTTTAAGATGAGATTTATCTTCTTACTCTAATTTGTACTCCTGCTGTACTGTAAATGTAATAACCATCAAAATGAAAAATGCAACAGATTGATAATACCATTGAGTTTTAATTAAACCACTGAATTGAAAAGGGCCCAGATGGATAACTGGAAAATGTAGTTATAAGCCTGGTATGAAAAATGCTGGATTGCTAGCGATATGTCTTACAAATAAATGCTATGCCAAAAATAATCTCATTTTTAGAACATCTCCCTAAAATTAATCATTAAAGTTTCTAAAACAGATGGTTTCTAGATTTTATTTAATTTGACTGCCAGACAGTCACTACCCTAGACCAGGAGTTGTGCTTTTAACAAATCCCTGTCCGAGAGGCTTGTCCAGTGCTGTGGTGTCCCAGGAAACACAGAGGTAGTGCCAAGGAATGTGAAAGCTCCAGTGTGTAAAATCATGCCTTAAACTATTTCAGGGTGGAAATTGCATTACTTTGGCACCCAGTGCTTAACACATAAAGCGATCTGACGTGAGATAGTGCTAAACACTGCCCAAGCAAAATGCATCTTTTACTCCTCATATTTTTAAAATTATCCTTCCAGTGAAGACTCTTAATCAAAAGGTGGCTCCATGCTGAGACCTCCCTGGCCTCGTGTCTTGGCAGATTACTCCAGGCAATAGTTTCTGTCACTAAACAAGCTGGTGTGTGAATTCATGCATGAGTGTGTGTGCACAAGTGAGCACAAAACCCTGTAAGTTCTCCTGATTTTATTTTCTGATGGAGCCTTCTGAAATTATTGTTGAAGGGAATCTTCATCCTCAAGTTATTTTGTAGATATCTAAAAGTAAAAAAGCACCGTTCAAATTAAATTAGCTGTGATCAAATCCTAAAATTAGCATAGAAAGTCACACAAATCAATATCTTGTTACCTTCAAAGCTTGTTATCTGTACCTTCTCATGAATTAATTCTAGAAACTTTATGCTAAATGATGTAAAAATTGATCTAAAGCTAGAAAAAAAATTGGTGATCAATAAATTTCTTCTAGGCGGAGAGAAATTCATTAAATTCTATAGGTATTACATTGCCAGATATTCTTGCCCTGCTCTGTTCTAATCACTACATTATTCTTGACTGAAAGCACATTAGCTGTAAAAATTCATGAAATGAGAAACAGAACATTATAAAGATTTTCTTGGGGTTTTGTCAGTAATGAGTTGTGCAGAAAAGTGGAACACACTCTCCTTGCCAGTGAAGATGTGCTATGTCTGGTACTGCTTTACACCTCAGCATAGATAGGTGCCTTTTGTCATTGCATAAAAAAATTATTTCCTGATAAATTTGGAGAAGCGTAAAATACACTCTTTCTTTCCAAGCAGAAAGATGGAGCTTGTCTTTCTGTACCTAAATATATTTCTTATAATAAAAGTTGGGGCAGGCGTGCTGAGGTTCAGTGTATCATTCAGAGAAGTGGTTGATAAAGTACTTTTTACTTTGTTGGCTTTCCCTGTGGTCATCATCTGTGTGATTTTAGCTGGGTGTTGGTCACAATGGGACCTCTTTGGGCTGAGTCATCTGTTTCAGCTGCTGCCCAGTGCTTTGGCTGCTTTTTAAACTATTAAGTTTTATTTTCTGGTGCTGTGGCTGCGCTGTCTGTGCCTTGCAGCTGTTTAGAGCTGGGCTGGGATTCCTTTGCTGATCAGCAGAGATGCCCTGTGGTCCAAATTAAATCATGTTTAGGAACCCCCCTGGCTGGATACAGTACTGGTAAGCACGTGCCTGTGTGTGTGCTCCAAGGAAAACCCTCTTCTCTATTAATTACCATTTCCTTACCCTGTTTTACCTGATGCCAGATGTTTTTCCTATCATGCTGCCTGCCCTCTGGCCTTTCTTTTCCTGTTCTTTTTGGTATTATTTTTCAATACTTTGGCTTCTGTATGGATGTCACTAGGAATGAAAAATAGGAGTTGTTGATATTCATGGAAGTCACTTCCCTACTACTTCAGCTTATTTTGATGATTCAGGAGAGCCTACACATTATGTAAATTGAATAGCAAATATGAATTCCTATTGACAAGACAGGAAAAGTACAGTCTAAGAAAAAATGTAAAGCATGTGCCAAATAATAAATAATTGAAACGGACTGAATTGTCAGAAAATACTGGTTAATAATTTGTGACTGATGTGTAGCGCTACTGTAATAAAGAAAATCTCTTTTTTGTGCATTGTATGTCATAGAATAGACACATAAATGTGAAGGCACTATTTAAAGCAGGTGTAGGAAAAAGCCCCAATTTGACACTTTGCTCACACGTGGGTGCTGGTTAACTCATGTTGTCCCCTCAGAGCAGTTAATGGAGAATAAGATACAATGGTGTCATGTGAACTTTCTCTTTTCCTGAATCTTGTGTGTTTTTGTTTAAAGAAGAGCAGCAGTGTGGGTCAAAGTGATGTTAAGTTCTTTGAGCAAATCTGATTGAGGTTGGATGAAGCCCAGATAACACTCGTTATGTCTGTGACAAATTTTGAGCAGTCCCATTAAATTGCCACAAAGAAGTTGGCTTCTTTTGTATATCAAGATTTCTAATGGATTTGCATCAGCAGAAATGAAGTGGAAAAATTCACATTCTTAATTACTGGAATCAACTTTATAAAGTAAAGCATTGCCATCTGTTAGCAGTTTTATACTCGAAGCTGCCCTGGTTGGGCAGAGGGAGATTCCCAGTGTGTGCTAAAACTGTTGTCTTGGGGAAGCCTTCGCTGGCATTTACTAAAAGTGCCTTTTATGGCCCAAAGTACCTGTGAGTACCTGGGAACCACAAGCTGCACAGTTATGTACTTCAGAATATGTGTGCTACCTGTACTTCATAAACCAAACAAAATTTATGCTTCAAGTGCAGTGACTTTGAGAATATTTCATTAAAACCCTGGTTTACAGTCTCACCACTGTATCTTTAAATGTCTCACAGGTTGCTTCATGCAGCTTGTGAGTAGAAGGCAGGAAGCAAATCCAGTCTGGGAGCATTTCACCCCAACAGATCTGGATAACCCTGTCTGCAAGTGAAATATTTTCCAAGGGTAGATCTGAGGTGCCAGCCATAGTCTGCCTCATATCATTCCTTCTGTAACTTCAAATTAAGCATGTGTTCAGTTTCCCAATGATTAAAGTGCTAAAATATTGATATTATATATGCAGTATTTAAAAATTGCAAATGAATTATTAAGCTGAAACTTTAGACTCTTCCTCATTTGAAGCTGAAATCTATGGTGAATGAATTACTTTTACCAAGGCCACAGTTGTACATTAGCCTGAGTCAAAAGTTTGACAAGATACATTAAAAAAGCACCTAATTACCCTGTAATTCAAACAGTATTATGGAAAACATTTTCCTATTTAGACTCTCTTACCGTGTTTACTCATCCCACTGCAAGTTCACCAATGCATCATTGTGCCCTTGCCCTGGTTAATTTGTGCAAACATGGCTTTGAAGAACACTTTTAGAGGATGAAGGTTGTTAAAGCTTGACAATTTAAATGATGTTTACTGATTTGCTGCCATTAGTGTTAGACGTTCATATATTACAGTGAAAAAATATTTTTTCATGCATATTTTGTGGGACTTCTGTAGTGTCAGAGTGCATCTCACCTCATGCCCTGCTGGGGGTGGCTGGCTGGGTGGGTGTTTTGGGGTTTCCTTGTGCTGTTCCATGTGATTTGGGCGGTAAATGTTATTCCCAGCCTCTGGGAGTTCTGGTTTTTTTTTCTATATTTGGAGGAATGAGGGAGGCAGAACCTCTGTGTGCCACCTCACCTCTGGTAGCAGCAGACCTCTAGATTTACTCATGCTATGCTCTTTCAGGTTGTGGAATAATTTGGAGTTGATAGACAGTAAAATTTGGCTTTGAAAATTTTGGGGTTGGACCCTTCAGGAGAATAGTGTGTGCTTCTGTGTACTCCAGGTGTTTTAATAAAAATATTACAGTGTAAATGTAAAATTGTTTTATCATGAGTGTAAGGAAGTGATGGAGATGGCTACAGCAGGATGCACCTGCTGGGGAGCAGTTTCTTTGATCTAACCTGTAGTTCAGTAATTTTGCAAAAATTTAATAATGAAAGCACATACTATCATTTCTGTCTCTGTTCCCATGACATTTAAGCCCAGAAAATAAAGGCAGGCATTTAGTCCTTCATACTTCAGAGGGGTATGAACAGTCTGTTGAAGCACTGCCTGGTGAGAATGAGTTGCCTTTAGGAGCAGTAAAATAACTGAACCTCTGAGTCTCATTATACTCACTGATACCTGTGGTCTTCCAAAGTTACTGCTATTTGTTAATTCATTTGTAAAGCAGGTGTCCTATCTGAAATTTTCTGAACAAACCATCTAGTCAAAGATAAAATCAAATACAAAATAGCTGTACAGGGAAGTACAGGAAAGTTTTATATACAGTAAAATTTACTGATAAAACTGGTGGTAGGCTTACTAAAAGGCAGTTGATGAAAAGCAACATGTGGCCTCTGATATATATGAGGGAAAGAGATAAAAAATGTTACCTTGTAAAATGGTCTAAGGAGGGCTTTTCCTGCATTGTGAGGAACAGCTGGGCTTTGCACACTTCAGGGCTCCTAATCAGCTACTCAGAGCTTAGAGCAGGGAAAAGTGTTTGGAGAAATCCAGCTCCAGACTGGCAGCATCCCCCTTTTGAGGTGGGGTTATCCCACAGTGCAGACCTTGTTCCAGCTGTGGGACCCATGGCAAAGCCTTCACAGACATCTCCAGGTCTGCACTCTGCTGCTGTGGAGTGAGGAGCTGCTGAGGAGCTCTGCCTGTAGGAGCAGTCCTGGAACAGCAGGAGATCTGTTTTACTTGAGCTGTAGCAGCTGGTTTCAGCTTCTACAAACTCTTGCTGTGTGGAAGGGCTTGAGCTCACACAAGTGTGGTGGCAAATTTGTGATGCGGAGGGCAGAGTATGGAAAATCTTGGGTGTTCTCTTCATGGAAAGGGAAGCTTTGAACAGAGGTGTGTACTTTTAGTATATGCAGGGCATTTCTTCAGAGAATTAAAGTTCTCTGACATTGCAAAATAATTGCAAAAATGTCTCTTTTTAAAAACAGAGCAATGTTGCGAGAGAAAATTATTTGTATTTTATGCAAAGTTTCGATCCAAGTGTAAAGTGGTAAAATATTTGTAGTAATTCTCCATCTGTAGTGAACTTTTATAACCAGTGACCCATCTGTTTCAAACTGCTGCTTTGAAACTTTCAAACTGCTGCATCTCAGCCAGAGCCAATACACTTGTGCATTTATAAATTCAGTGCTTTTGCATGATGCATTTTGTTAAAGAAATGTACCTGACTTACTGGGTTGTTTTTTTCCCCTGCACTATAATGTTTCATGGAGTGTACTCATAAACAGCATTTTGCTACTTTTTTGCTGAACATTCAGTTTTTGGGGAAGAAAGCAACCACGTCTAATAAAAGCAACTGATTGTGCTTCATCTTGCAGTCGTGACAGAAGTGCTGAACTGCTTGAAGGGAACAGCATTGGGCCTTGCTATTAGTGTGGAAAATCATAATTATGTTTGCTGAATTTGAAGTCTGAAGTTCTTAACTCAAAACCCAAGGTTTTTGGTTTTTTTTTCCATCTAATTTATGAAAACTACATGGGGAATCATCCTTCCATCTTCTTTTTGGTTCCTTCCTCATCTGCATCATCACAGTTTTGCTCCATTTATTTCCAAAGTTGTTCTGGTCTCCCTCTTTTTGCTTCCCCATGCCTACAGTTTAAACATATAAAGTTCTTTTAGTATTGTTTTTATGGGCTCTATTTTTGGTTTTCAAAGCTTTCAGGGAGTCGCCTGCACACCAGACAACCCCTTACTCATTTTCATTTTGTCTTCCAGTCATTACAATAATGAAAGATTTAGGAAATGCCTCACCAGCAGCATAAGCCATCAAGTCCAAAGATGTAAACAGATTACAATTTCACCCACTGTCAGCTTGCCTGCTCCACCAATGTGCTATTTTAAACCAGACTTTGGAAATCATTTAGTTGATTGATACAGCAATAAAAGGGCACTTAATAGCAACCAAGATAAAAAGCTTTGCCCAACATTCTTCGTCATGTGATAATGATCCTTGCAACATTCCAGACCTTCTTAAATGATGAAAGTATAGTACATAAAAATGCTGTCTGAAAAAACTCCCTGCACTCTGAAAATTCCTGCTAGGCCGTGGGGACCAATTAAAAAAAAGTTCCTGTTTCCTCTTGTGACACCTGTCATTGTAGGAGAATTTGGAATTGAGTGAAATCAGAGGAAAATGAACTTTAAAAAAGTGTACCAACCTTTTTGGGGCTGCAGTTATTTCTTGCAGTGCACTGGTCAGAAAAGGTTAAACAGCAGTCAAAATAAGGCTGATTATTGTATGATCTCTTTATTTATGATAAGTATAAATTTAGTTAAGCAATACAAGTATTACTTTGCCATAAGCATTTTCTAGGATTTTCTGTCTCAAATGAGATGCAAATGTACACTTTCTCCAGCTAAGGGGAGTGGATATGGAAACACAAAAGATGTGGATGGCTGAAATTTTCTGTTGAGATAGTTTTCACTGTTCCAGGAAGTCCCTGCAGCCAAGCCCATGGGACATCTTCCCTGGGTCTCTGTCCAGTGAAAATGAGGTTTTTGTTCCTCCATACCAAGATACACTTCATGGTGAAGGGCAGGGAATGAGTTTGGAGCTGCTGTGTGTCTTAGGAACATATCATAGGCTGTGCAAAACTATTGAGTGTAGGGCTTAAGAGATGATATGTATGAAGGAGAAAAGAATCAACTTAAGATGGAGGGTCAGGGATTTTGCTCTACTGGTGTATCCAGTTGATCTCTGCTGGTAGAATATTTCTTGCAAGATTTGGGCAGTTAAGTTAGAAACAGCTGAATGTTAGTGGACTTTTCTTGAGGGGCAAAGAGAGACTGAGAATAGCATTTCTTGGGCAGAACTGTGATGAAATCTGTGCTATTTAATTAGAAGCTTAATGTTTGGTGTGGATGGGTAGTGGCAAGACTGAAGAGGTGAAAATCACAATTTAAACTCAGATTCAAGGAGCTCTGACAGTTCAGTTTCTGCTCAGAAAGCTGTTCACAATGGAAGGTGTGTGCATGCTTTTCCATTCCTTTTCCTCCTGATTTACCATCTTGTAGTGAATTAAGTCTTTCCCCATCAATCCCTATGAACCTGCCCAGTTTTCAGCATTTTGTGGCTCAACAGACCATTTTGGTATCTACTTCTCAGGGCTTAAAAACATTCCAGGTAGTTAATGGGATATGCCTCCTGAAAGTAAGGATTTCTAAGGTAATACCTACAAAATCCTCTTTGAGGGTGACTTAAATGTATATATTCCTACAGAAACAATGGGGAAATTCAGAGCTATATGGAAAGACTGTCTTTAACCTCAGCTGTAGAGCTGAAAGAGGAGCTTTTCTGGGCAGGAGGTGCACACGTGGCCATGACCTGAGTGCTCCCAGTTTGCTGCTGGAGAAGCTGATTGCTCTCCATTAACCCTGGAGGGCTCTTCCCCTGAGGGCCCTTTATGACCACTCAGTGTGTATTCATACCCACCCCCTCCTCTCAGCAGCAGTGCTTTGTTCTTACAAAAATATCACAAGTATCTGTCATAGGCTTGTCTCTAAGTCCTGACATCTAGTCAATAAAAATTAGTTATGTGTGATTGTTCCTCCATCTGCACTTTCGTTTAAGCCAGTTCACAGAAAATATGTAACAAAAGTGAAATTGCACAGCTGTAGGTGGCTGCAAATTCTCAATTATCTGTGTAGGACATTTAAACAGAATATTTTGCCCTTTGAAAACATTGGTTCATTTTTGTTTCTACACTAGCCATTAGTACAAGGTGATTTCCATTTCATAGGGAACACATGATATGTCCAAAGGTGGCCTTGGAAAAACTCTTCCCTTTGAACTTACATTTGTGGAATTGAGTATCAAACCAGAAGGAAAATGCCTGAGGTGTTAGTGTCTAATTGACATTGAGTCACACTGCAGGCATAGAATTTTCTTTTTCTTTTTTATCATAAAAATACAGAACAAATACATCTTAGCATTCCAGTGACTTTCACAGGCATTGTCTCAGTGTTCCATTTTGGGATGAAATAGTATTCTGGTTCAGAACTGGCACGAGTAATGTAAAGAAAACAAAAGCAGAAAAGTACTTAATCTGCCCTTAAAGTGTCTGCTGTGCAGAATTATCTGAGACTTGAAGTCTGAAGCATCCTGTGTATCCTGTTCTTAGACCTCTTCATATCTATCTATCTATCTATCTATCTATCTATCTATCTATCTATCTATCTATCTATCTATCTATCTATCTATCTATCTATCTATCTATCTCACTAATTTATTACTTCTGAAATGTTTAAAGATCAAGCAGAATTCTAATTGTTGCAGTTCATAATTGACAAGTGTGATTAACAGCACAGCAATGGTTAATCCAGATTCTGTTGCCACTGCAAGGCTGGGTGGGTGTATGAGCTGCTGCAAATAAATTGACAAACAGAGGCAGTGCTGATTTATTAGAGGAAGCTTTTTTAAAAAAAGTATTTGAAATTAACAGGCAATCTGTATATTGCAAATGACTAGAAACTACTGTTCTGGGACACAAGGTGCCCAGTCTTGGGTGGCCAGTGGGGCTGGAGAGTTCAAGCATCACTGCCTTGAGCTAAGTGGCCTCGATCCAAGATGATTTTGGTATTCTTTCCAAAGAGCAGAAATTAAAAATCAGCAAACATATAATTTAGGAAGTGGTTTCCCATCCCTCTGTACCAGTCCATGCTACCCCTGACTGAGCTGCACAGCTCAAACTCGTGAGGATACGGAGCCCTGCTGAATGAGAACAGCAGAGGGGGGAAAATAGGTTTGGCAGTCGGTGAATTAGCACTGGAGACGGGACATTATTGCCATTTCAGTTCTTAAGTTGTCACTGGAAAACAGGATTAGAGGAGGAAGGATTTCTCTAAGCCTCTGGAGAAAAGGTTTTGCAGAGGAATATTGAGGCAGGAAGAAATGCCTGTATTCTGTGCTATTAAGCACACTTAGGAAAATTGTTCAGTGCCAGTCACAGTTGGCTCTTCTGCTATTTCTCTTATCTAATTCATAAGAACAATCAGGAAGCTGATTTATATTGAAGTCAGCTTTCCCCACTGTACCTCTGTGGCTCTCCTTGGTTCCTGTGAGGTGGCTGATGGCACTGAAGGTGTCCTGGCTCTGGCTGCCACTGTTTGTACCTGCTGGTGGAAAGGCTTTCCTGGTGTAAATATCCCAGCAGAAGGGTGTAGGTGCCTGGAGAAAGGTTATTCACATAGATAATGCTGGCTGGTATTTCCCTGATCTGCTTTTTATTCCTCTACAGACTATTTTCATAGGTCTTTTTGTCTTTTTTAGAACTTTTTTTTGTAGGGTAGTTTCTTTCCAGTTTTTGTATGGCATATCAGATACTGGGTCTCATTCATCAGAACCACACAATGCTTAAGTAGTGTGGTGTAGGGAATAGTGGAATGTTGTCTGAATTGTTTGGAAGCAGCTGTGCAGACATCCAGCCAGTGTAGACTGACTAGCTAAACATTATTTCTCAAAACTGAACATTTTTTAGAATCCTATAGTGGAATTTGGAACACACTATAATATTATCTTGGTTAAATGCAAGATGGTAAATCAAAAGGCTCTCTTAAGGGGGAGCAAATGGGGCTAAACCAGTGGCAGTGATGAGATGTTCTCAAAGTGATTACTTGGGTTCTCAGGGGAAACTGTGGGGAAACTGTGAAATGGAAATAAATCACATTCTGGCACCCATCAGTGTGCTATGTATTGCTTTTCTTAAGCAGGTCCTGGAGTAAGGAGCATACTAAACCCTGAAAAGCTCTTGTCGGAAGAGACAGAAAAGGAACACCTTTAGGATGACAATAGAGAGAATGACAGAATGGGAAAGAGAATAATTTGTTTTACCAGCACCGAGGTGGAGGTATTCTAAAAATGTATAAAAGAACAGGATAAGGTGTATGTACATAGAATCCATTCACAGAGACTTCTTATTGTTTTTACCCTCCAATCTCCATGTTAATACCTTTGGGTGAAAGAATAAATAATTATTTGTGCTATGGAGAAATGGTTTTTGGACTCATTTTAATGGGAAGTGTCACAGTGTTGTGGAAGGGAAAGAATTAGAGGTGTTGTGTTAACAGGGTTGGGAAGCAGAGGCAATAGCCCAGAGAGCTATTTTGAGACTGGGTGATTTCATCCAGGAGCAGAAAAAGGCTGCATAATCCCTTTCCCAAAGAGGTGAATACAGAGGAGCCAGAAGGAACCCAAAGATCAGCTCATTCTGCCACTTTTAACACAAACTGGTTGTTTTAACTCAGGTATTAACAAAAAAAACCTATTGGAAAATTCATGCAATTTGTTTTAATTTTATAATTTGGAATAATTGGGATCAATAAGTAGGCTTCCTTTTGGTTATAAGCTCTCATCACTTTCACTAATAAAAATTACTTTGTATTGTTCCCGTGGGGTTTTAATTGCATTAAGAAATGATTGGCCCTAATAAACTTCTGCAGTCTGTGATAATTATAATCAAATAAGATATCCATATAAAAGCATAAAATTATGCTGAAGCAAATGCAGGCTTGATCATTAATTAGTGAACTATCAGAGTCCTTGCAGATGGTGGTCGTTTGGTGCTTTTCAGACTGGAGCCTGACCATTGCAGGCAAACTGTGTATTGTAAATTTCTCTTTCAGTTATTCCTGCATCAGTAGACACCTCTGAGTGTGTTTATATGCATGTGTTGGATATAGTTCCCAGTTGTTTTTCCTATGTGGAAATGTCACCAGTAAGGATATTGGTTGTTTCAATAAGATGTGGCCCAGCACAGTGCTTTACAGAGCAGAGGAATGGATAAAGCTGCAGTTCATGGCAGGTAAAATGTAGAACAGCAGTTCACAGGCAATGGTAAAGAAGGAGCTCAGAATAAGTAGTGTCTGCAGAAACTGCTGGATTTTTGGAAGAGGAGGAGTTCATGTTTGGTGGCAGATTGTGCCATGTTTCAGTGGTGACATAGGGAAATGATATTTCTTCCCTGTGAGGGTGGTGAGCCACTTGGGACAGGTTGCCAGAGAAGTTGTGGATGCCCCTGGAAGTGTTTTAGGCCAGGGTGGAGCAACCTGGTTTAGTGGAAAGTGTCCTTGCCCATGGCAGGGATTGAAATGAGATGGTCTTTAAAATCCTTCTAACACAAACTATTCTATCATTGTATGAAATGAATGAACGAGGAGAGAAAGGAAAATGAAGTGGACTCTGGCAGCCAGCAGTGAAATCAAAGCCGTGTTCTGACTCTGTGTTGGGCCCCCATGTTTGGTTTTTCTGTGCCCTCCTCACGGGACAAGGTGGGAGAATCAATGCTTTGCAGCTCTGGGCACGTTGGTACCAATGTTGTTCTGCCAACATGGAAATATTTGAAATGAAGTGCAAGTTTAAAGGCTTCCTGTCTCTGGAGTCCTTGGAGAAATACTGGACCTACAAAAAATGAATCCAAAGCATTAACAAGCTCAGGTGAGCTCATCTGGGAAAACTCCTGTGAGATTCTGCCATCAAAAGTGTCGAGAGTACAGCTTTATTTACAGAGAATGCCAGCCAGAACTAAAGATCAGGAGCATCATCAGACCAAATTATCTTAATCTAATGACACATGACTCCCTTGTGTGTGGTATCAAGATAGAATGTGACATTTTTGTCTTACAGTAAGTTCCCCTCTAGTCAAATGGGCATCACAGCTGTCTCTGAGTTGCAGGAAGACTTTGATTCCTAAATCCCATAAAGTGGATTTAGGTCCCAGTTTCCCTTTTATTGATTAGAAAGTTAAATTTAATTGCTTACGCAGTGTTTTCTTCCATTTTACACATTTTATCAGTGAAATACAGGCCCGCATCTTTGACTTCAAACAATTCCATTTACATAATCAGCACATTTACCATTCTCCCTTACAGTTCATGTATTGGTTGAGCTTGTCTGCCTGCAATGTGATCTGACCACAGTGGCTAACCACTCCTTAGAGATAATTTACATTATTATTGCAGTATGGATTAGGCATCAGTGGGAAGCGAGTCCGAGTCAATACGGAATTCTTTCCTGTGACTTCTTAAAAGAAATTATATAACAGCCTGATATCCATTTGGAAATCCAAAGATGTTGCTGTAAAACGTTTCTTGGCAAACTGAGGTTCATCAGTGACACTTAGCAATTAGCTCAGCATCCAAAATGTAGGACAGAGATAAATGAAGGATGGAATAGGAATGCTCACCTCAAATTGATGTAATGGAGACCAGTTTGTCCCTGATTCCATGTGGAAGATGATGCCATGGATGCTTCTGTCAAGTGTCTGCTGGTCCTGACACTGCAAACCCCCTGAGTGAAGGACATGGATGTTGTAGGGAGAGATATTTAGTCTTGCTGTAAAAGTGTTTTTCTCCTTGAGCTGGCAAACACATACGCAAAAATAGACTGGAAAAAAATGAATTCTTGTGCCTGCCCAACCAATTCATTTATCTGGGGCTTGAATTCCCTGAAGAGAGGAAATATGACGGATTCTGCAGGAAATAGCAGCTGTTCCTTCTCCTCCCTGGGGCATGGTGATCAGTAAACCCCCTCTTATTTTTTATCAGTGTGATTGGCACCCAGTGTCTTGTTCTAATGGTCCAGCTGTTGAATGCTGTAATCCCTGTTGGCCTGATGGCACATGCTGTTGTTACTGCTGCATGCCCTTTATCTATATTCCTGATGCTGAGTTAATATTTTAATGTAGCTTGTATAAGCAATTTCATTACAACTGCATGATTTTGGAGGGGTTTTTAGGGTGACCATAAAAAGGTGTTTTCAAGCCTCACCAAAGTTTCGATGGGGAAAATCTGTTTTTCCCATAAATCATGAATATAGAAAGCCCTACAGACTTGTTGTTATGGATAGGTTTATTCACATATGAAACTTGAGAAGGGCTTTAATACATCCTTAATCTAAGGAAGAGTTAATGAAATGTTCTAAATAGTTGGTATTTAAAAAAAAATTAAATCAGTTTCTATCATAAGTCTCTTTGTTATGCATAGTGTTCTTCAGCTATTACATGTGAAATGAAATGAATTATTTGAAAAGATTAAGGTCTGTTGCAATACCCTGCAATACTCTGAAATTTGCAGTTGGGGAGCCATAGTGACTTGTTTTCCAAGGCATTGCAGTAATAAATGTGAAGACTGTGAGGGCTGATGCAAAACATCTTTATTTTTACTTACTGAGGCTGATTTATTCCCAAGACTCAGGATTTGAAGGTGTTGCATTGCAGCAGGCACCTGTGTGTTTACCAGTGTTCTGGCACAGTGCTCTGCTCAGGCTGGTCTGGGAGAAGGTGGTTCCCTGTCCTGTTTCATTGCAGTCCTGGTAGGATCTGGGACTGCAGCTGCAGGACTGAAAACACACTGATCTGTGTGACTGAGAAGGAGAGGCCATCTCTAATATGAGTCAGAGTGTTGCAAGGTAAAGTTTTGCTCCTCTTGCTCTTGGTCAAGGAGGAAGAGATAAATAAAGCCAGTTAATTAATGGTGATGTGGCTGAAGCTGTAAGAGGGTCATCATTGTTAGTCCAGCTCTGATCACTGCAGAGAAGAGCAATGCAGTTAGAGCTGGAACACAATTCCCACCTTGTGAGCCTCTCCTGGTGTCACTGTCCCCTTGCTCCCATGCATTCTGAGGTTGGGGATGTCACCCTGGGGAGGTGGTGGATTGTCTGCACCTGGAGTCTTCTCCCTGGAGGAATGTGATGCTCATGTTGATGGTTTCTCCCCTAGGATCCTGAGGGAAGCTGTCCTGAGAGGCCAGGAAGATACAGGGCAGTGTAGGAGTACATACATTATTTTATTCTCTCACTTTATTGCAAAGTTTGGTGGGAGGCTTTCTGGACACATGGTGGGAAGCTTCTGCTTTCATAGTCTGGTGGAAACTGATGGCTTGTGGAAATAAATAAGACTATCTGTGGATATGGTGTGTGATCACACATCCATCAGTATCAGGGGAAAATTCTTTGGGCAGCAACTCTTATAAGCAGGCAAATTTAGATAAATGGAAATGGTGACCGAGTAATCATCAATACTGTGTTTTTGCATGAGTAAAAATGAATGTGGAAAAGTATTTAGTTGCTTAGTTTGCCTGTCAAGATTGTTTTATTGGTTTAAGTTAGAATACTTGAGAGAATGGGAATATGGTACAGTGGTTTGGGAAGAGTGATGGGACAACAAAACTAACTGGTCTTTAAGTAAAAGAACCTATTGACAGTGCAGCCTACATTGCCTTACAGTGACCAAGCTCAGAAGTCAGGAGGTATTTTCCTCTTCTTTGTTCTTAAGGCAGTAAAGTAGAAACAGTTTAAATTTAGCATACCAGCTTTAAGAAGGGATTTTTAAAAAACACGTCCTGTGAACAGTAAATATTGTTTAAAGAAAGCTGAATTTTTGTTTGTTTTAAAAAGAACTGAAGTTTGTGCAAGTTATTAGCCATACACATCCTTTCTGTTTATGCTTTCTGTTTATGCTTTTTGGAACACACTTTCTAAATGGGCAGCAGTATCAAGATTAGATATAAACTAAAAATCTTTCTGTATCATCACAGAAGGAATACAAATAATTTAAGATCAGTTTTCAAAGAGGATAAATATCTTGAATTTCTAAACTTCAGATAGGGCAGACTGTAAATGTTTTAAACATGTAATGAATATGGATTGCATTTTCTTAGCTCCCTTCTCTTCATTGATTTTTTGCATTTGACCAGTCATTTCTCTTTGTGTATGTATAATATATGGCTTACTGTTCAAAGGATTCCAAATCAAATTGGCTTTATTTACCTCAGAATACTCTGAATAAAGTTTATTATGGGACTCATAAGAAAGGAATAGACATTTATAATAGAATACTCTTTCCAAGTGGCTTCATTGAATTACAGAATTCCCAGCGGAATTAAAACTTAATTAAGAGCAGTGATGTCAGTATCCTTAGTGAGAAAGCCAATTTTTCTTATTCCACACAAGAGCCAGTCTGATTTGTCTACAGCTGAGTGTTCCCCATCTGCTGAGGGTGCAGACAGGTTTCCTGTAGCTGGTGGATGCTTACACAGACTTTGCTGTGAACTTTGCAGTTCTTTAAACCAGGGGAGAAGACTGAGGGCTGGGTTTCCTTCTGGAAGAGCCTGGATAGCCCTCACTATTTCTTAGAAGACTCTTTCTGTAGCAGTTTATTGTTTTCTTGTGGTGATACTGAATCTTCATCTACTGGTTAATGAACCAGCTGGGGCATGCTAATGAGCTGGTTCATATGGAAACAGCTTACTCATATAAAAGCAGCAAAACTGAAAGCCATTTGAAATCTGTGGTTCAGGATTATTAGCTAAGTGTTTTTATTGCCCTGTTCCCCAAAATCACCCCTCATTCTGCCTGTCCACATTACTCTCAGGGGATTTGGAGTAATTAGGTTACCAGATTTCAGTGTTTTGTCCATTGCCTGTCATAATCTGATCCTCAGAAGTATCCACAGCCTCCATCATGACCTCCAAGGCACTGGAGGTGTCTCCTGTGGGAAGGGTTAGGAGCTGGCTCCAGTATTTCAGAACCCCTGGTATGGCAATCAAGACATTTTACATATGCTTCTGGTGTGCTGGATACAGACTGAGCAGGAAAACACTGATTGATTCCAAAATGTCAGCAAAATGGGACAATTTGGATCTAAATATCTCATAGCACCTATATATATGTCTGTGTGTACATACATTTGACATCAGCTATGTACATTATGTGCATTCACACATATATTCTTGTCCTTTTATTAAGTAATTTATGATTTTTCTTAATCAAATGTGTCTTAACAAATGAAGGAGAAAGGGATATTTGTCTTGGCTTATCTTTTCTGCCATTCCTGAGCTTGAGCAGGTGCTGGAAGGTTCCTTTGATAGCATCTCCTTTCAGTCAGGACTTCGGGCTCATCCTCTGCTTTGATTAAACACTGGGGCAGCAACATCTTCTGTCAATATTTAGTAGGTTGAGGGATTTCAGGTGCTATCATGATGAACCTAAATGTGACCTAAATTGAACTGAAAGCAACTTGAGGCAGGAATGGCTTTTTATCTTCTTGAATCGTGTTTGAAGTTGTGATAGTTCTTTGAGGCCTATTTAAATTAATAACCACTGCATTATCTTGACAGTACTGGTGGAGATAATGTGGGATTTCCATTATTCTGGCCTGGTGTTCCATCATTTCCCAGTTACAGTGAGGATGATGAATGAACATCGCCAAGAAATTATATTTTAAAAGATTAGTTTTGCCATGTGGTGGCACAGGGGACCAGAGATGATTACCAGGGCTGATGTTTAATTTAAAATTACCTAAAAATTTTTAGTTGACCCCTTTATATCAAGGTGAACCTGAAGCAGGCTCAGTTTATGCAGGTATTTCAGGAAGTCATGACATTAGTGCAAGTGTTAGATTTATTGTGCCTGTTAAATGATCATTTTATACGTTCAATAGAAGCACTCAGGGGTACAAAAGAGAACTCTTTGCAGTTGGATTTTCATGCAAATATCTTTATTTGTAGTGTAAAACAGTAGAACAGATAGGTGCTCTTGTGCAAATTACTAGCACTGTTTGTAAATATCTCTGCAATTGAAAGCAGCAGAAGTGCCAGATGTGTAATTACATTAGCACAGATATTCTACAGAAAGCTGCTTCTGTGAAACAGAAACAAGCTTAATGTGAAAATCTTTGCTTTTGAGAGCATGCATGCTATGCACATCATTAACCTGTTAATTAAATCTATTAAGGGCTGCGTTTTCTGAGGCCTTGTTAAATGATTACTTATGTGTAAGAACGTCTGTTTCTAAAAAATCTTCAGTTGCAAAGTGTGGGCTAACATTGTGATAGCAGATGCTTGTGTTTGGATGTGAAATACATGTACAGCTTATGTGCATCTGTAACTGATATTTTCCCATGTCACCCTTCTTTTATTTAAAAATTCAGGGTGTGAGATCTTTTATGGCAACAGTGACCAGATTTCCAAGTTCAAGATTGTTATCTCTGCTCAGCAAACAGAAAACCTGATTGCTGCCTGCCACATCTGGTAGTGGTTTTTGAAAGAAGTGTGGGGCTGTGCTAGCAAAGCCAGCCTCAGGATTAGGTTTTATCAGCTGTTTAAACATCTCAGAGGAGGTGGTTTTATCCCTCGTGCTGAAGCTTGTGAAAATGTAAGTAAAGGTGCCCATCTGTTAGGATTTCAGTGATAGATGAAGACTATTCAGAAATGCAAACCCACTATAAATTCAGGATAGTGTGAGCAAAACACCTGCCAAAGAGGTAGTGAAGACCTACCAGTCTGGTGAGGCTGACCCCTAAGTTCAAACTTCAGGATGCAGTTTGATGTTGGAACAGTTCCATCTTTAACTTACTGGAACTGATGTTGTACTTTCAGCTTTTTTATTTCAGAAGTGTAGATTTGGGAAAAAAGGGATCCCAAACTCTGCCCCTTCCCCTGAATGTGCTCATTCCCAGTCCAAGAACCACACCTTGCAGAACTTGAAGCTCTTGGGCTCCTGGTAAGGGCCTGACACAGATTTATGGCCCCAACTACAATACTGTCTTCTCTGGTTGTCCTTAGAGCATTACTGGCTTTTGCTCCGTGGAATCAATGTCAGCTGGAAAAGGAAAAAACTAAATTAAAAAGTAAAACTAGTAGAAAATTTTATGGGATAATAAAACCCCTTCATAAGATCCCCAAATCTCAGTCTGACCTGATGTTCACATAATAATCTGACCATATTTTGCTCTCACTTACCTGCATGTGCAATCATTTGGAACCATGCTTGGCAAAATCTGCCTCCAGATGGGATGGAGATTTTTCTTCTTTCTTCACATACTCATCCAGATATGATGTGCTTAGTTATATTTTGTAATTCTTGGCACAAGATTCCCTAGATTTTTCTTACCTTAACACCTGCAAGCCTAAATGAGATAATGTGATCATGTTCCCTGAGTGCAAACTGAAGCATTTTAGATATTCTGTTCTGCTGTCAGGGAGCAGAATTTATGATGTGATGGGAGTTTATTTCAATTAGGACATTAATGTCTTTGTCCTTGCTTTCCTATTACATTATTTATTTTCCCCGCCTCCAAACTGAACTTTTGTGAACTGTATTTAGCTATTTTTTTTTGGTTGGTTTTGAGTTTGTTTGTTTTGTTTTAGTATGTGCTATATGCCTGTCCTTCTTCCCTGAAAGGAAAGCCACTGGCTTTTCAAAGCCTTTCACCCTGCTATGCACTGGAAACTGGAGCTCTTTGTCCCTCTTGGATTGCTCAGCCATCCCTCCTGTCAGCAGCCAGTGCTCCCAGTGTCTGTGGGACAAAGAGATTGATTTACTCACAGAGAACACTTATATTCCAAATTTTGGCATAGCTTCTCATTTGGTTTATTCCTGCACAGCTATGTCCAAACAACACTGTGAGCTGTGCTTTTCCAAAATGCTTTTCCTTGAGAATATAGAGTGTCTAGAGTAAACAGAAATTTAATTATTAATAATTGAAAGGGGATAATTAAATATGGACTGTAAATGAAGTGAAAATGTCCAGTAAAAGCAATTTGTAGAGTTCTACAATAACCTCTGTCCAGTTTTTATAGAATTGATAATGCACATGTTTAAAAATAGTACTTTTCACATGAATTAATTATGCTGTTGCCAAGGAATTGTTATTATAGGTGTTCTCCATCTTTGCAGAAATACTAATTAGCAGCAGTTGGGCTCCGTGGGACTCCTGCCCGTTGTAGAGCTCCTCTATAATGTTTCTGAGGAATAATGAGTGGCCCATATGGTTGAGAAGGTATTTCTGTAGAAGGACACGATGTCTGTATTTTACCTTTTCTCTTCCAAGCTCTGTGGGCAGCTCCAGTTCTGCTCCAGAGCAAGGGGATGGGGCTGCTCCAAGTGGGGCTCCCCAGAGAAGCTCCCCAGGAGGGCACCTCTGTAGTGTGGGCACATCAGCTGTGCAGGAGGCTGAGGCACAGGTAAAGCAGCTGCTCTCCTTCACCCCAGCCAGAGCTGGCAGCAGCTCCATGTGCAGCTCTGCATTTCCATTCCTTTACCATCACACGTTGGCCACTGTAGCAGCTGGAAGTGTGTGGGGGCTTTTGGGCTGGGGTGGGCTATAAAACATGTAAGTTGGAAATAGGATGAAGCTGAGCTGAAAAATTATAGTTATCCCTTAAAATGATGTCTGGAGGGGGATGCATGTATTTCTGTGATAATGTGCTTGTGAAGTAAATTTGGATACTTCAGAAAGGCTTTGCAGGTGTGCAGATTGCTGTATTATTTCACAACTTTTTCTCTGAAACAATTTTTTAATTTTGCTGTTATTTCAATGAACGAACATAATTTAAGCTTCATGAAAGAGTAAGAAAATTAGAAACTGCAGTTGCCACAATTCAGAAGAGGGGTTGGGCTCTGTCTTCGGTGCTTGCTGGGTAATGAATTAATACAGAACTAAAATAAGAATTCTCTGTGTCTTGGAGCTCGAATAAGCAGATGTTGAACTGCTGCCAGTGCCTCCCCCCAGCTGTCCCATGGAGGCCTTGTCTCAGGGCAGTGAACCTTTGACAGAAAGTTTCCTGCTGTGGAATTCACCCTGTGAGGTGCTGAGGCCCTGGCACAGAGTGCCCAGAGATGATGTGGCTGCCCCATTTCCCTGGAAGTGTTCAAGGTCAGGTTGGATGTGGCTTGGTGTTACCTGGTCTAGTGGAAGCTGTCCCTGCTCATGGCAGGAAATTGGAATGAGATGATCTTTATGGTCCCTTCCAACCCAAAGCATTGTGTGATTTTATGGTCTTGGTGGTGTTTGCTGAGGTTCCTTGCAGAGGTGCAGGTGAGGTGGGCTCTCCAGAGCTGAGTGCATCCCAGCTGGGCTGTTGGCAGAACATGGACATGGGGTGGAACCTGGTCTTTGCATGCTTGGAAAATATCTCAGAGTGACTGCCTGTGTGAAGGGCAGTGAGGGAAGGCAGTGCATGGGAAAAGCAGAAAGAATTCTGTGTGGAGCTTGCTGGTCTGAAAGCAGAGGTGTGAGGAGCTGTGTCCCACTGGAGAGACTTCTGAATCACCCACTTCCTGCAGGCAGGAAACAAACAACCCCATTCACAAATACCTCTCTTTTCATTCTGCTTCCCTGCAAATATCAAAGTGGACCTCCTCAACTTCTTGTTTCGTTGTGCTTGAAGGGATCTGAGATTTCCTGTGGACTGGAGAAAAGATTTAAGTATAACTGGGGGCTCAGAAGAAGATGCTGCTGAGAGGGGAGTCCAGCAATGCCCACGACTTCCCCGTGGCCCCCACTGGTAGAGTGGTGGTTTGTGTCACAGGAGGTGAATTTCTTTTCCTCTTAAGGTTACATTTACAAACACCTTACAAAGGCCGTCGTGTTTGAAACAGAATTGGTTTCCATAGATGTTTGGAATTCCAAAAAGGCCAGAGTTTGATTATAGCTATTTATAATCCAGTACTGAGGTGATTTTAATCTCATATGCAGTAAACAACTTAGAGTTGTAATCTGTTGATAAGATCTATTTATTCTTTTTGTTTTTCAGTACATAAGGTTGTATACATTATGATCTCATCTCCTAATATCCACTGTTAAGGTCTGTTCTCACAGACCCTCAAAATGTGTTGGATGAATATGCCAGAAATGTTTTGGAATGTGTGGGGGTATTTTTTATTTTTCTAATTTTTAATTGAGTGTTGAAAGGAAGGATTATTTTTCCCTAGGCTGTCTCCGGGGTGTGGGCACATTATTGAGCAGCTCAGCTAATATGGTTTACATTAGTTCTTAATATTGGGTAGTCCTGCTTTCCAATGCCAAGGGGTTAGTAAATCTCTGTATTTTCATAAACAGCAGTGTTCATTATATTCTGCTGCAGAATGACTTTCTTGCTGAAGTGTGTCTTAAGTGTTACAGCATGTGGATAATAAGGGAAAAACCTGAAATGTAAAATTGGAACAAACTGCTGCATGGCTGTAAGTCACTAAATTTCACATTTATTCAGATCTAAAATAAGATGAATAACTAAGCTGCTGAATTGCTCATTTGTGTAGGTCATGAAAGTTTAAAAAAGTGCTGCAGATATTTAAAATTAATTCCAGGAATCAGAGGAATATTTTATGCCCTGTGTGACACACTGCAAATAGAACAATAGTCTTTTGTATAGAATCTTTCATACAGATTATAGTACAAAGGGATTTAATGAATCGCTGTTAATAATAAATAGCAAAATAATTGAGACAGTTAAGAATAGGCAAGGAAAATAATCTATATTTTGGCTGAGTTCTGGCAGTAGATGCAGGGCAAAGAGACAGGAGGGCTCTTTTAGAAACCAAGGGAATGGGGATTTCTGCCAACTACAGCTATAGTGACATTACTTTGTATCATAAAATACTGAAACATCCCAGATCTGGTGTCCTAGACTCCAAAGATTTTAGCCTGTCTAGTCTGCAAGAAAAGATGTGGCTGTAAGATCCTTATCTAAATCTTTAGAATTACTTTTCTTGGCATAATGTGCCAAGAACCACAAGACCTTTGTATCATGCCAAGAAAAAAATATCAGTAAGAAACTGTGTTGTAATTTGTATGATCTTCAACAGCTTTGGTTTACAAGAAATAAATATATGTCCAAATCTCATAAAAGATGCACAATTCTCATAAAATTACATTAAAATTACATAAATCTCATAAAAACTTCTCATAAAACAACCAGTTATTCTGATGAAATGTACTCAGTGGAATTTATTTTTTGTCTCTTACTAATAGTGACGATTGATTAGCTGTAGTGCCATTAGGAATAAGGCTTGAGTGTTCTCTGAGTCAGCTCTTCCCTGTTCTCAGAATTCACAGCCTGAGCTGGGGCTTTGCATTTCCCATAGCCATGCTCTGGTGGAAGGATGACATTCAGAAGGGTTCTGGGATGTTTCAGGCAGTATTCAGTGAAAGTGGATGCTGCAGGGATTTTGGGAGTCATGTCTGCTGGAGGTACTCCTCAGTAAATGAAGTTGTACGTCCTTGTTATGATGGATAAGAATTGGGAGATTCTGTTCAAAGGCAAGTTGTTAAGGTCTAGAACAATTACTCCTAAATATGATATTTAAACTGAAAGAGAAGGTAAAAATGGGTAGAGAATAGGACAATTCTAGTGGTTTGTCCATTAATTTTTTCAGTGTTCCTTCACTGGAACTTATCTGTTATCTGATACAAATTACTAACAAGATATTCTATTTTACTGATTGCTCATCTTCTGCTAAGTTTGCAAATCAGTGCATAGCAACAGGGACAGAATCATTGTGGGAGATGCTTATTATTGAATGAATTCTCTGATGGTGAAATGGTTTCAATTAAGCTAAAATGTCACAATAAACAGAGCATAATTATTCTAGCAATTGTTATGAAGCAATAACATACCCACTAAGCAGCTCTTACTGGGATTCCTCTTCTAAGTTTGGTGTTCAGTGGTGTTTTATTTTGCCTGTAAAGTGTAATTATTGTCTGTATAGCCTGCTTGCCTTATGTGTGTGTGCCCTGTGTGTCAGAGAGCAGATGTCACTGCATCCTTTCAGACACAATTATGGTGCAGTTGTAGGTAGGTCTTGCAGGCAGGAAAAACAAATTAGTGCACAGTGCATCAAATAAACTCCAGTTGCTGTGTTATTGCTTGTTTTGAAAGGGGTTAGAGAAGCTGTATGGGGTGATAGTACAGCTCTTTCTGGCTGATAAAAGATGAGAAACAGAACAATGTGTAATTTTGCTTTAATAGATTTTCTTGACTTATTAATCTCTTTCATGTCATTGCTCGTAGTGTTACAGATGCCCTGGAAGAAACAGTAGGATGTCTTTGTTCACAGTTGTTCATAACCAAAGACACCTCACTGTCTGTTACTATTTCTGTGCAAGCCAAGCCAGTTTTTTTGACTTTTGGTTTTTGGAAAGAATAATTTGGTTGAACTTCTCCTTGGCTTGGTTGACTGATGAATTTATTCATGCTGTTGCGTGGTTATTGGTACCTGGCAGATCTCAGTGGTATTTATTAGTGAAGAGCTTTATTTTGGCAGCCTGCTGGACAAAGCCTTGATTTCAGTTCGATGTTCACAAAAAGAGAAACCCAGGTTGATAAGGACCATGGGAAGTCATCTGATTGAAGCTGCTCAGCGAGCAGGTTCAGCACTGAATCCACACCAGGTTTCTCAGGGTTTGGTCAGCCAGATCTTGAAAACCTCCAAGGATGAGGCTCTGTTGTCCTTTGGGGCAGCCTGTTCCCAGGGTTATCCTCACAGCCATGAGGTGTTCCTTACACCCAGCTTGGAGTCTCCGTTTCCTTTGCATCCACAGTGTGTTTCTCCCATCTGTGTCCTGCTGTGATGAGATCAAACTCCCATCCAGTATCTGATTCAGTTACAATACATAGGAGTTAGACAATCAATCCTTTATCTTCATATTTTTGTACTTTCTATAGACAGATCACTGTGAAATTAATTTCATTTTATTTAGTCTTCTTTAATTACCAGTGGCTTTCCATTCTGGATGGGGAGTTGTAAAGCATGTTTCTGAAGCTCAGACTTCTGATGCCTAAATTCCAGAGGGTTTATAACACAGTTAATAATATAATTCACATTGTGCTGAGATGTTTCTTTTAATTGACTCAGATATATTTCGAGAAAAGTGTAAATTTAACATGAGCCTTCTAAAAATAATTAAATTCTAATTACAAAGCGGACTATTGACTAGGAAGTATTTACAGCTTTCTCCTCATTGAAGCTACTCAACAGGATATTTAACTAAGCAGTGAAACATTGTGGATAAGTTTACTGCCACGTCCTGAGGAGATTGTCAGGCAGTGAAAAAAATCCATAGTAATGAGTTTTGTATCTGATTTTAAACCTTCTTTTTCTGGAATGCCAAGAGCAGGCTCTGTTTCTTTTTTTAACATATTTGCCAGGGAACAGTTACAGATCGTAATGTGTCTAACAACAGTGTAATTACTTACAAGTTCTTCCTTAGGGTTTTTTTGTGGTTTTTTGTGGGTTTTCTTGGTAGTTTTTCATTCTAAATTCACATCTGACGTTAAATAACGGTCAGTTCTTGCTTCTGGCTTCAGCTGGAGCTCTGTCCTGCTAATATGAGGAGCAGTTCTACTGTTCATGAGTAGAGCAGCTCCCAAGCAGCACCCAGGACTGTATAAAAAGTACTGAGGAGACAAATTCTGTGCAGTAGGAAAAGAGCTGTGGTGGGTTTGATGAGTGATTTCTTCTGCTACAACTGCTTGGCATTTCTCCATGGGGGGGTTAATGCTATTTTTAATGCAATTCACTGTCTTAAGAAAAAGGTGGTAAATTCTTGATTGGTGTAATGTGTTTCAAGGTCCTATTAATGACTAAAATACTGCTCTGTTCAATGCTGAAGGGCAATAATATTTTTTTTTGAATTTTTGTGTTAAACTGGTGGAAACAAAACTTTTCCTGTACTGAAACTGCCACGTCTCAAAACCCAAAACTGCTGAAGTGCTGCACAGAAATATGCAATTAGGTTGTGATGCATAATCATTGTTACTTTTCTCTGTTAATAAAAAGCCACCCAGGACATGAGGTCTGAATTTTGACTATTATTTTTAGATGATGGTGTTTACATAATCTGATGTCTGGTTTCAAATCTTGATGGCATTAGAAAAGAATATTCTGTTAGATCAAGGTGAACTACCAAGGATGAATGTGTAAGTTGACAATGGACTTCTTCCCTGTAACTGAACTTCAAAAGCATATTTAAAGATTAATTTTTTTTATTACTCAGTTTTAAAGCACAGTGGATTCTGCTGAAAGCCTGTCATTAGTGTAGGACAGCTTGTAGAGCACACTAGAGTTTGATGCTGCCTTTTCCCATTCAAGATACCTGTCATGACCGAGTCATTTCCTTGAGCTGATGTCTTTGATGTGAAACAGAGGCACAAAAAGGACAAAGATTTTTGCACACAGCCTGAGGGATTCAGCAAAAGCTGGAGCTGTGTAAACCCTGAGGACTCTACAATCCCCTCCTGCCCCAGCCTGTCCACCACTGCAGAAGGTGCCTGACCAAGGGCAGAGCAGCAGCCCTGGCCCAGAGGATGGGGCAGGAGGAACACGGGATCTATTGGAAAAGCAACTCAGCTATATCCAGTTCCTATCTGTTTTCCCTCCCTTCCTAAGGAAACTTTATTTATTTATTTATTTATTTATTTATTTATTTATTTATTTATTTATTTATTTATTTATTTATTTATTTATTTATTTATTTTCATTTTTCATTACACAATGTCAAGCCCCTGTCTCTGGAGGATCAACTCCTCTATTCATGGAGAAAGAACAGTGGGATTACCAACAAAACTGCCATCGCCTGAACGAAATACCTGGGATTATAATTGCAGCTCTTATGGGACTGGTGTTGGTTTCTATGTGTGTTTGGGTTTGTAGTATGAGCGTGTAACTGATTCCGGTAGTTTTAAAATCAATTTCAAAAAAATTGACTGTAGTAGCATTGCTTAATATAAATCGACTTACTTGTTGCAAGTTCATTTTCTGCCTTGAAAAAATAGAAAAGATAGGACAGTTGCAGTGTATTTTCAAGTAAGAATTATGTATGCAATGTTTGTAGTGAACAAAATGACTCTTTTATGAGGTATTGGAAAGTTTTTAAAGTTAGCAACGAGATGACATCCCCTTGAGATGGTCATCAAAATCCCTGTAATAGTTAAGATTCGGCCTGGGTGCTTTTCTCTACCTTTCCTCTTCAGTTTGCCTGCAATTTTGTACTTTATAGCCCCCATTATTTTTTTGATTTGGTGGATTTTTATTGAATAATATTTTCACAGACAAATCTTTCTATTTAGCATTGTCTGATTGCTTTCACTTGCAAATCCTCAAGTAAGATTCATACAATCACATATGTATGTTCACATGCTCCAGAACTGAAAATGACATTGCTGGGTTTTATTTTGGTTTAATTTCTCCTCCTGAATGATATCTTTGCCACCTTTCACAGGACCACGTGCTCCAAGTGGAAACGACTTCCTCAATGTACCTTGAGAGTGATTATTTTCATGTATTTATCCTCACTGTTTTATCCCTTTGGATGATGATTCTGCTGCTTCCCAGTGCAGTTTATTCTGTTGACTAATTGCTCTATTAAGACTGTTTTCCTCTTATCTGACTTGGCTTTCTTTTTCTATGAGATGATTGTTCTTTTATGATCATTTTTATATTAATTTGTACAAATGAAATTAAATATTCATTTGGGATGGATTTTACTGCTGCAGAAATTAAAGGCTTGCCTTTAATTTGAAGCACAGTGAGGCATTCTCTTTTTCCCCCAAATTTCTCCAAGTGATTCTGTGAGTACACTGGGAGAAGCGAAGCGACTCGCAGCCTGTGGAAAGCATTTAACCAATTTTAGGGACCAGCTGGTAATTATTTGCTTTTTAATACACAACAGGATACGGCTTATATATGATTTATATTTTTAAAAATGGGCAGATGGTGATAGGAGAAGGGGGAACGTATTTAAATCAGAAGAGGTGAGATGTAAGGAGGAAATTCTTCAGTCAGAAGGTGGGGAGGCCCTGGCAGAGGTTGCCCAGAGCAGCTGTGGCTGCCCCTGGATCCCTGGAAGTGTCCAAGGCCAGGTTGGAGGGGGCTTGGAGTACCTTGGGACAATGGAAGGTGTCCTTGCCCATAGCAGGGGATTGGAAGGAGAGGAGCTTTCCGGTGCCTTCCAACCCAAACGGTTGTATGACTTTGTGGTTTTGTGACTGTACGATGTTCTGTGGGGGTCAGGCCGATCCCTGGGGGAGCAGGGCGCAACATTTCTCACCGGCCGCTCTCTTGCAGGTCACTGGGGCCGCTGCATCGGGGACTGCGGCTCGGGGGGCCTGCGCAGCCGGGCCGTCTGGTGCACCCACGCCGAGGGCTGGACCACGTTCCACGCCAACTGCGACCAGCAGGACAAACCCGAGAGCCAGCGGAGGTGCTTTAAAGTCTGCGACTGGCACCTGGAGCTGTTCGAGTGGGAGGTTTCGGGATGGGACAGGTGTGGGCTCGTCGCCGCCGCGGGTGCTGAGGCGGGGGCCGAGCTTTGTGTCACCGCGCAGCACGGGCTGCAGCGCCGCAGCGTGCGCTGCCTGCAGAAACTGAACCGGACCGCGGTGTCGAGCGAGATCTGTGAGTATTTCAGCCCGCAGCCGCCCGCCGAGCAGGCCTGCCTGGTGCCCTGCCCGCGGGACTGCGTCGTGTCCCAGTTCTCGGGCTGGTCCCCGTGCGGCGCGGGCTGCGCCAGGCGACTGCAGCACCGCACGCGGGCCGTCATCGCCCCTCCGCTCTACGGCGGTGCCCCCTGCCCCAACCTGACGGAGTCCAGGGCCTGCGGAGCCCCCGCCTGCGGCCTCGGCGAGGAGGAGCACACCTACAGCCTCCGCCTGGGCCCGTGGGCCGAATGCCGGCTGCCCCATCCTAAGGACGTGGAGCTGGCGGGGAGGACTATGCTGGATTTGGGCTCGGACTCTGCAGAGCGGAGCGCGTCCGGACTTGCCGGCTCTCATCCCCACCACCGTGCCGGGGAGGTGGAGATCGGCTACCAAACCAGGCAGGTCAGGTGTGTAAGGAGCGATGGAAGACATGCAGCGCTGAGGTAAGGGTGATTCCTGCTCCGTTTCATCCCCGCTGGACTTGTGGGCTGGAGCGCTGGCTCTGCCTGGCAGCACCACAGTGATTGAGTCCCATTCTTGAGTTTTAAATGGAATTTTTAATGTGTTTTCTTCATGAACTTTTTCTTGATTTAATTCCTATCTAGCATATGATGAAGATTTTGCGTTCTCCTACTATTTGTGACTGTTTAATTCTTTTTATATTTTTAATAATTATCTTTTGGGGTTTTTGTTGTTGTTCTTGTTTTGAGGAAATAGAATTATATATCACTTTGTGCTGTTCCTGGGCCCTGGCTGTGGGAGAGGGAGGTTTCATCCTCATTTACTGCATCGTCATCTACTGCATGTATTTGGTAGAAGAAGCTAAGATTGCATCAGCTTAAACTTACAAACTTCCTTACAAATCAATACAGGATAAAACAAGTCTGAAAAGTTTGGCCTTGTGAGTATGCTAGAGGGTATATTTTGGAACGAAATCAATGAGTAAACCTGGGATTGTCATCCTTACTGAGGAGCCTCCCTGTCTGGCTGTAACTCTTGGGTGCTGGTACAGGGTAGGTGTGATAGAGGTCGTGAATTTCTGTCCTTATCTAATGTTTTATCTAATGATTTCTCTTTGTCTATGTAAGTTGCTTTACTGTAATTCAGATGTGAAGGTTACAGTAATGTGCAGCAAATAATGGAAAGATGTATTCTTTCTATTGCTCACCTTTAAATTTAAGCTGTGCTCTGCTGTTTGACTTCAGGTTGGATTTGGGTAGGTGCCAGTAGCTACTGATGACTGATAAATTGATTGACTTCTGAAAAAGTCAGAATTTCTGGAGACCTTACTGTGTTCTGTTTTTCAAGGATATTAGAAATTCTTGAAAAATCCTGCGCTTGAATTTTGAGGAAATCAATTTGTTCCTCAGTAGTCGATACCTCCTGGCACCTGCACAAACTCAAATGGCAGAGAGAAGGGCTTATTTTACATCCAATTCTCTACCCCTGTTAATTTCTGCAGTATTTTTGCACACATACTGAGGTGAAAATACGAATTCTAACCTTTTTTCTTATCCACTCCTGTTACATCCATAGCTGAGCACAGAGTATTTTTTTATCAGCTGGAAAAAAGTCAGGCTTTGTGAAATGTTCCAGCAGTTTCTAACATCTTGACTTTATTACTCTTCTCTAAATATATGCTGATTCTAAATATACAGATTTTATGCTCATGTAGCTGCTTGACTTTAATGGAGTCACCTGTGATTTATTCCACAGTGCGACCAGCAGCGGGTTTATGTCTGTTAACACTTGTTAGCTTTCTCCTGCCTCTTGTATCTCATTCCTTATCAGAGGCTCTGGGAGATGGAGATTTTGTTAAAAATTCATTTGCTCTGCCCTCACACACTCACTGCTATATGTGCTCTAAGAATGGAAATGGAAACTTTCTATAAATGTTTTCTCTTCTGTGTTATACATTGAATTTCTGGATGACAGTGCAGAGGGTGCTGGGAGCTTTAGTTTTAGTGACTATCCCTGATCGAACTGTCTTCTTCCCTGTTCCTTTCTGGGTTTTTTGCTGACCTAGCCCCCTTTTTGGGAGTGTACAGCTCCATTAGCCACCTCCTGGCAGCCTTTTTCTGCTGAGCTTGTGTCTCAGATTTACTGCAGAGCTGGGCCTGACCCATCCTTCACTTATACTCCAAATGCAAGAGCAAAGCCCATTGATTGAGTAGAGGAGAAAAGGTCATGTCATGTTACAGCCTCCAGACATTCACACACTTCTCCTTTCTCCTTTTGGACCTAAAATTGAAAGCTAAAAAATCCAGCCCAGAATCCAATCCGTGTTTAGTTCTAGGGCTGGAGTGTCACAGCTATCAGATACTCCTGACAGTGACTCCCTTTAAGCATCCCCTGGTAGTGTCCTCCTCGTTTTGTTGTGCAGCAGATTTGCTGCCATTCTTCTGAAGAGCAGGCCTGATCTTACAGATGTTGCTTTGCAGCAGCCTTGGTATTTTGGCTACTGGTAAAGAAGAGTAAATGCATTTGCATAACCCTCTAGTGGGGACTGGCAGGCAGCCAAGTGTCTGCTGTAAACCAGGAAAGAAGTGCCTTATTTGTGCTTCTGCATTTTCCTGGCTGATGTTTCCCAGTCCTACTAACTGCTAAGCAGGCACCACTGTAAATTAAACTGAGGCAAGGGACAGGAATATCCCAGGAATATCCCAGGAATATCTCCATCCTCTGAGCTGCTGGTCTGCCAGGGCTCTGCCATCACCTGCCTTCCACACTGCCCAGTTCCTGCAGGTAACAGGAGGTCAGCTAACCACCACTAAAGGCCACCAGAGGAGAGGGGCCACATCCTCATCCTGCCTCCTAATTTATAAAGAAATGGCAAAGATGCCTAATTTATTACCAAGGTTGTTTAATTTACTGGTGTCTGATCACAGGGCTATAAACAGGAATTACTTGCAGAGGAGCACAAGTGGAAGACTGGACGTGCTGTATCAGGGAAACAGAGCTGGGGATGTTTTTGATAAAATATCTTTTTATGCTGGAGGTTCCACATTTCTCAAAAGGGAAGGAAAAGGGACAAAAGAAGAGGAAAGAGAGGGACAGACCTTTTTGAAAACACCTAAAATGACAACAGTTGAACAGCAGAACATCAGTCGGCTTTGAGACAGATCCACTTGTGCTCAGAAACGATTTTGGTGTAGAAATGTTATAAAATAAAAGGAATAACAACAAAATAGAATGATGTTACAGATCTGATTTGAACCTTTTGAAGAGTTTCTTTATTTAAAAAGTTGGAATTTTTTTCATACTATTTCAGATAGAATTCAGGTTTCCTTTTAGTTCAGAAAAATTCTTCAGTTTTGCCTTAAGTCTTACATCCAATAACAGATTCAAACATAAGCACTTGCGTGCATTAAAAAAAAATAAATCTCTGAAAAAGATTCAAGAAATGAATGTAAAATGCTCTTTTTTGGTTTTGTGTCTTGTCATAGTTGTAAAAATTTACAGAATAATGAGACAAGAGTATTTGAGTTCCTTTCTTTTTATTTTTTTTTTGGAGAAAAAAAAGTAGGTTGTTCAAGTTAGACACTAAATTGCAGTTTAATAAAATAAATGTGCATAGTTAGACATTGAAATCCTAAATAAACTTAACCTGATTTTCTAACTTGATATGTGTGCTCAACTAAGCATACTGAGAAGTTAAAGTCAGGAGCAAACAGTTATAAAGCATTTTTTTTATTATTATTATTTGGATTAGGAGTCTTTTATGTACATATTTCTTAAACTCTTCATTCTGTGTGTAAGATGACAACAGTGATATAATAGAGTTGGATTTGGGTTTCTGTTTACTTTACTTTGTAAGTGAAAATTCAGGTCAAACTCAGTCAAGGGACAACCCATCTGTCAAGGTGGAGGTGGAGCAGCATTCAACTCTTTTGTTTGCCTCTGTAATTTAAATTTCCATTATCCATTTCCTAGTGGATTGTGCTTAACCACTTTGCTGTTGTACATTTTTAGGAAAAAAATATTTGAAGTTTCAGTGTTGACATTCTTCTGTTCTCTGGATGAATACAAAATTCTGCAGTCCAGAGGTGAAAATGCTAATTTGTAAAATGCTATTTGATGGTTGTGATTCCGATCTGGGAGAGGAATTTTGTGTTCACATTCCTCCTGGCAGATGTAGGAATCAAGCCTCAGTGCTCAGGCTTGAAAACAAATCCCTGAGCTGTTGGAGAAGAAGGATATTTTATTTTCTAATCCTCTGTTCCAGAGTTTTGTCTCTCATTTCTTTTGCTTTTGTTTAAAAGCACAAGAAACAAAGGAGCAGTGATGGCTTTTTTCATCACGTTTTGATGGTCAGGCATTGAAATAAGTTGCTCTGGGGATGGTTCAAAAGGTGTGTGATGTGGCACTTGGTGAGATGGTTTAGTGGTGGAACTGGCAGGGCTGGGTTGAGAGTTGGACTTGATGATCTTAGAGATCTTTTCCAACCCTAACTATTCTGGGGTTCAATGATTTAGAAGTGGTGTTCAATAATAACTGTTTTTTCTCCTGTTCCCAAATTGTGCTGGGAGGCAGCTGCCTCTGTAGCCCCAAGATCTCAGAGTCTGCCAAGGTGGTGCAAATGGAAGCCAGCATTTATTTTTAATTAAAACAGAGGATCTGAGGCATTAAGTTCTGGAAACATCAGAACTTAGACATCTTTACTGATGCTTGTTTGGATTATAGGTCTCCCAGTTCCCTTTCCCTTAGGTCAGTTGTATGGTAGGCAAATATTCCCCACCTTCACCCCCTGGTGCAGAAGGAGGTGATGCTTCTTCTGCCAAAGAAACCTCTGCTTCACAGACTGAATATAAGGTATCCAAAACAGCCCTGGCACCGCTTGAGGACCCTAAAAATACATTAGAAATTCTCAGATGTGTGCCTGTTAACACTGATTGTCAGTTTCTAAGGGAAATAAATGCTTTGATACTGTTAGAAACATGGCAAGACTCTGTCCACTATGACACTTTAATATTATTGGTCTAGTGCAAAGAGCAGGCAGTGTGTATTCCAGCAGCCTGTAGGGCTGGGTCCTTGATTACAACATAGGAGACACTGCTAAAAAAGAGAAAAAATAGAAATGGGTAGTTAACAGCGTGGCTCAGCTCACTTCAGGATTATCCTGCTCTGCAGCACGTGGGTTTGAACATGAGTTCCCTGGTCAGGCATGACACTTCCCAGGAGCCTTCCCGAGCTGCTGAGGGAGAGCCTGGCTGTGGAAGTGCTGCCCTGTATTCCTGGTGCTGCCTCTGCACTGCAGCCTGGCCATGGTGGCAGCTTCTTGGTGTGCCCAGTTACTTCACAGATGATCCTTTCAGTGGGAAGGGTTTGCAGTAACTGCCCATCCCATCCTGTAGTGTAAGGAAACACATTCACCTGTGGTTCTGAATGCCTTGGTGGGCTTGGGAAAGGAAGGCAGAGGTGACTCCTGTGCTGTGCCCATCCTGATTTACTGGTACATGGCTCTTGGGTGGTGTTGCTGCTTTTTCCAGCTGACAGACCTGTTCCCACTCATTCCTGTGCGGTGGATGTGATGGTTCTATGACTGCAGGGCATGTAGCACAGGCTCTGAGCTGTTGGAAAATGTGCTATTTTTGGTGAGTTACTTTTTGTCCAGAGCAGGAAGGTGGTATGGTTTAGCTTGGGGCTGCACAATTCCTGTGTCTCGTGGGTGTGTGTGGCTGGAGATGGAGGAGCCGAGCGATGCTGGCCCGTGAGCAGCAGCCTGAAGTGACACAGCCATGGCTGCTTTGCCTCCAGGACTCTGAGAGTGTAACAGAGACCACGAGCAGGTTTCCTTTGGTTTAGTGTTTTGTGTTTCTTTAGTAAGTGTTTATTGCCCTTCAGCACACAAGAGGCTCAGAGGGCGCTGTGCCACTCGAGCGGGCTGGGCTGCTGGGCTGGCTGCTCACTGATGGATCCGTCCTGTGCCGCAGGCACCGCAGCGAGGGCTGGGAAACAATTCCTGTGGTTTTACAGTGTCAGTCCAGGCACGTAACACAGAAAAAAGCATCAGTCCTGTAAGTACTCTACTATATCACAGTTACCAAATCGACCCCCAGGTAGAAGATCTAACCTGAGACATTAATATGTTGAAAATCAGTTTAAAACCAGGGCTGATATAGTACCTCCTGTCCCCAGGACCTCCTTCCTGTCCCTGCTGGTTTGGACACAGCCACAGCAGCACAAATCTGTGTCTGGTTTGCAGCCTCAGATCAGCGAGTGTCTCGCAGGTCTGGGCTTTATCTGTATGAGATCCTCCTAAATACATCTGGAACATGAAAGGCTGTGTCTGAATTTCATGCAAAAGAGTGTTTTTACATTTGTCTTTGTGTTGCTCAGTGTCACAATTAATTTGACTTGGAGGCTCTGAGTGAGTAGGTACAAGTTAATTAATTTTCTTTCTGTTCAGCAGTTGCTTGTAATTCTCCCTCAAAAGCCTACTTGAGCAGGATGGAAATTGCCAGCTCCATGTCTCATTCACCTTGAGGTCAACAAAGTTAGCATCTTGTCTTTTATAGCAAGAGCAGTGGGGAGATTTTCAGGGAAAGAAACAGCTATTCAGCCTTTGGCAAAGTGCAAGGGTGATTTCTGGGCAGGGATGGCCAGAGAATTGGCGCAGTTTTGGAGAATCAATTAGGGGAGGTATTGTCTGGCTAAGAACTGGGATTGGCAAAGATCATTTGAACCAAGACTCCAATCCAGATTTTTAAAGGCAACATTTTGTTTGTTTTTGTTTCAGTAAAGATCAGGAGGGACTAAAATCTCTTTTGCAGCGGTGCAACCCCAAAAGAGGATTTTGCTTTTCGCAGTGTCTGAATGAGGAGTTTTACTCACTTTTTAAAATGTAGGATCAGTTACCTCCCCCCATTCTTTGTTCTTAAATAAACTTGATTTTTCTGGTAGCATTGGTTAGGACAGTGTCTTTTATGTGCTACTGTTTTATCTAGTCAAAATCAGGAACTAGTCTCTTTTGTTAATGTTGTGGGACAGGTGGCTCACCTGTTGAAAAAATATTAAAAGGGAAATAAAGTGACCATTCACCTAACCTAATGTTCCAAAAAAGACTCAAAATCCCTGGGTTAGTAAGCACACATATAATGATTATTACTTTTCAGACCTTGCTTCAATAGTACTGACGTTTTGTACCAGACAGAGCTTTGCAATCAGTTGCATTTGACTTGTAGTAGAGAAATGAGTCATGTTTTTCAGTTGTAAGCAAGAATAGTTTCATTTTGAGGGGGTTACATCACAGGCTGTTTGTACTTTTTGAAGTTGTTTAAATAAACCTCAGTAAATTTATCCTCACAGCACCTGTGAGATTACTGAGTTTTATTCTGAGTGAATAAATTGAGACAAAAAATTGTTACAGTTTTTTTTTTTTATTTTGCTTTGAAGTACAAATAGAAACCACTAAATGCTCTCTTTTGCTGGTGGTTGAGGGTCTAGTCAAACTTTATGTGTATCAATAAGAATATTCCTGTTGAGTTTTGTGAAAAGGGGACCAATTTCTAGACTGGAGAAGCAGGTGAATGCCCTTTATCTTCTCTGCTCCCCCCATGAGGCTGCGCAGCAATCCTGACATGATTGGCCCAGTCTGTTTTCTTTAGAGGGAGGTAGGTTGGTCAAACTGTGCTGTAAGGAGGAGCAGGAGAGGTAATGGCTGCTTCCTTGGCAGCAGCTCTGGATTTCACACCTTCTAAGTGTATCTGTGCTTGCTCCTTGCAGCTGGCAAAAGCTTGACCACAAGCAGCTGGAGGCTGGAGAAGAAAATTTAGAGTTCACACTGAGTTCATCAGATGTGGCCTCAATTTCAGAAGCCCGTTTGCATTGTCCACATAACACTGTGCAGAAGTCAAAAGATGTAACTTTGGAACTCTTCAAAATGTTATTCTGGGACTTTGCATCTTGATACCAAATCTCATCACTTGGTAGCCCTTAGAATTTGGTTTCCCATTGTATTTGGCCTGGGGTGGTGTCTTGATGTGTTACAGAATGAATGAGGTCATGTCCTGATGTCAGCAGGAGTAATTCGAGTCCCAAAGTCCAGCCCCAGTTGCTGCATTTCTGGGTCTCTGGTGATTTGTCAGGGAAAACCCTCTGATCTGGTTTGACAGCACATATTCGATAACAGCCTCACAGAACCTTTCTTATTAATGTGGAACTAATTACTTTTTAAAAGAGCAGAGTTTACAGTTAGGATGTGCTGACGGATGGACGGACGGACGGATGGATGGATGGATGGTGGACCTGGTCCTTTGTGTGGGATGTTGGAATGGTTACCAGTGGTAGTATTTCTCTTGGGCTTGGATTTTGTTTTCCATACAGGACAAACTGAAATTCTAACTACACAGGAGCAAATACAATGCCTTGTGCATCTGTTTTAAGTCGAGATAAATGAGATACATTATTTACAAACTACTCAGCATGCAAGTTTGCACCCAGAGCTCATTGGAAATGTTTTATGTGCCCTGCATTAGAACCTCTCGTATTTCCATTGCACTGGTGTTGATGTAGATCTTCTGATTGAATGGCCGCGGATTTCTTCTTGAGGAGTTTGGCTCTAAAAAGAAGTTCATTAAGCAAGACCTCCTCAGCTGTTGTACTGTGTTCTTACCGCAGCCTCTGCCTGCAAGAGCCCGTCCCCGCGACCTCCAGGTCCTGCGTGATCGCCAAGGCCTGCGCCACGTCCGAGTGGTCGCCGTGGAGCCCGTGCCGGCGCCGCTGCGGCTGGGGCAGCCCGGCCGCGGGGCTGCGGAGCCGGCGCCGCAGCGTGCGGAGCGTGCCCGTGGGCACCGGGGCGCCCTGCCCGGAGCTGGAGGAGAGGGAAGCGTGCAGCGCGGGAGGGAAGGCAGCGCTGCAGCCCTGCCCCAGGTACGGCCGCGGCTTCCAGCGCAGGTTTGGGAAGTAAAGAAGGCCCTGCGGGTCCTCCCTGCTGGGTTTGTGCACGGAGAGAGCTGCGTGTGGTGCTTTCTCTGTGTCTGAGAGATCATCGATTTGGTCATTGTTAACTGTGATCAGTGGTGTTATTTATTGTTGCTAAAAGTCTTTCAGTTGTTGCTATTTTCGTTATTCGTATTACAATAACTACAGTTATATATAGAAATAAATTTAAATTACACCCACTACGGTTTACATTTTCATATTTTAAAATCTGTGAGCAATTGCTCCTGTTCTCTGAAAGGGCTTTTGTACTGATTGCTGTTTCAGAGAATTTCCTCAGCTGAACAGAAACTGGGCGGGTCTCCATGGCTGAGCTTTTATTGGTTTTGAAATTGTAACTTTTACATTAGATTTAATTATTCCTCTTCATCTCCCCATAAAACAATGGGAACTGCTCAGAGGTCGTAGCTTGGACTTCACTCAGCTTCCCTCTGTGTACTCTTGAAATGGGAAACTTTGCAGTCCCTGAGAGCTTGCTTGGTTTGTGGCATGAAGGAGAGGATCTCGCCTTTCTGGTCTGCAAGCTCATGCCATTGTGCTTGGCTGGGCTAACAGAGGAGGTTGAGAGTGTGCTTTGCAAAGAAAATAAAATATTGCTTGATTTTTTTGTGCGACATGTTCTGAGATTGACTGTAAAATGCTTTGGGATTGATAGAATTTTATATGCATGTAGAAAAATCTCCCTGTCTGTGAATGAGTGTGTTTAATAGGAGAGCTGTTCAGTGCTCAAGTCATGAGTTTCTGGGGCTTTGCCAGATACTGCCAAAACCTTCTATAAAGCCTTTGCAAGATCCATTTCTTAGGAATGCATCACCTGTAAAAGTGTCTCTGTATCACTGGGCTCATTCAAAATCAAATGCTGATCATTTTTATGCACCCTGCTAGCAGAAGAGAGGAAGTATAAAAAAAAATATTCTGTTGCTTGATTACATCCTACGGAAAGGCTCTTACAGAGTGATTTTTGCTCCTGCCCAAGGGCACATCAATTTCAAAGACAATAGATTAACACATTGTCTTGCTGATTTTGTGCAGGAGCGTGGGTGCAGGTGACACCTGATTGGGGGAGACTGGCTGGAAGTTAATCAGGGAGTGAACAGACGTGGGTCTGTCCCTGGTTTCTCACTTCCCCTTTTTGACATTGCACTGTATTGAAGGGCAAACGGTTGTGTAGAGCCAGGAGAGCCCAAAAGGTGAGAACCTGCAAACCACTGATAATTTCTGAAGGTGCCTCACTCTCTGTAGAAGAAAATCTGTTGTTCTTTCACTGTATTGCTGCTGTGCCCAGGTTTTCATGAGCCTGTGAACTCTGAAACTTTCCCCATCCCATTGTGCCTCCCTGCCTGGAGGCAACACCTCTGGGGCAGTATCTGCATGAGCAAGGCTGAACTGCCTAATGTGTTAGCTCAGAAAAATAACATTAAACTTGCAGGTTAATAGAGCCACTTAACTGAAAATATTAAAAAGTACAACTCTGGTATTTAGTTAATTGTTATTTCTAGAGTTGTAATATCTCCAAATGCAGGTGGTAGGCTGTGACCTTCTCATAGTGTGCAGAAGAATTTTACAGCAGTGCCTGGTTACTAGACTTTGATTGATTCACTCAGTGTAAAGAAACAAGCGAGAATGAAAATCCATCATATTGCAGTACGTGCTGTGGGTCTGCTGGATGTGAGGCTGTGGGAACCTGGGTTTTGTATTAATGAACAGAAGTCAAAAATGTATGTTATTTAGGTGTCAGCAGCTGGTAAAGGGTACTCTTGGTCCATGTTCCAGTTTGCAGCCCGGTGATTTGGTGTTGGTCCTTGGGATTTGGTGACTGAGCTGCTGGAAATAGCTCAGATTGGAGAGCAGCAGCTTTCAGACATAGAGAGATGTAGTGTTAATCCCTGTGAAATAATACAAGAAACCTTAGATGCTCCTGTTCTCCTTATTTGACCACATTCTATTTGCAGGGTAATACCTAGAAAGATTATGCTTTTTTCCTCCTAAATATATGCCACTTCATCTGTGGTATGCTGAGGCTTACCAAACAATGATCTTTTCTGTCTGCCCCTTACAAGAAGATGATGAATTTAAGGAGCTTCAGTAGCAGAAATAAAAGATGTTCACCTTCATTTGTGTGGTCTCAACATAAACCTCTCCTTTTTTTTCTGTTTGCCTAATCAGATTAGTTTTTAAATCCTTTAAGGCGAGACTCCTGTTTACTTTTGCAGTTCCTAGAAATCTTCTCTTCACTATTTTTAGGTTAATTTGGAAACAAGTAGTCTTTCCTTTAGCTTTATTTTTGGGACAAGAGTTTTCCAAAGCATGCTGTAGCCACAGCAAAGAAAATGGGTTAGGACATAGACCAGAACAAGTCCCTGAGCAGAAGGAATGGAATTAGGGAGAAATTAATATTGTATTTAGAAGAATATTAGGAAGAAATTCTTCAATGTGAGGGTGGTGAATCACTGGCACAGGTTGCCCAGCAAAGTTGTGGCTGGCCCAACTCTGGAAGTGTCCAAGGCCAGGTTGGACGGGGCTTGGAGTAACCTGGGATGGTGAAAGGTGTCCATGCCCTTGGCAGAGGGTTGGGATGAGATGATCTTCAAGGTCTGTTCCAACCCAAAGCAATCTGTGATTTTATGGTTTTCTAGAGGCTGTTTTTTAACGCAGGGGCAGAGAGCACCCCATGACTGAATGAAGGGCCATAGTGTGGGCTGACCTAAAAAAGCAGCAGCTACAGAGGTAGCACTTGCAGAGTTGTACTCCACAGAGGGAGGTGGGTGAAGTTATATTCCAGTCTCCTGGATTCAGAGATGACAAAAGTACTTTAAGCCTCAGAACTGCTCTGTTGAATATAACCTGTATATCCATGGCAAACTACAAGTTAAAGGTCCCATCACAGGTAGGTGGCACGGGTGTAAATTTGCTGTTAAATGGGAAGGGCTTTTAATTTTATGACTGAAGTTTACAATAGCGTTTATAATCAATAGTCCAAATGCAAGAAAATAAAACACTTTAAGTGCATGTAAGACTCCAGAGCTTTGTGCTTTGTTTTACCTTTGGTTATTTGTTCTGAAAGGATTAAGCGCTTAAAAAGCTTAAACACATAGGAGGTGATTCTACTTCATTTTATTGTGATATAAATTTGGGATAGTTCAATTAAAGTGAATGGGTATATACAGGTATAAAACTTGTGTAAACACTAAGAGCATAAGTCCTATAGACTAAAGAGACCAAGAGGTTACTATAAATTGGAGAGATATTGAGCCCTTGTTTGTTTCATAACTGTCACCGAGGCATCAGTTTTAAAACAATGTATTATATCTTTTTTATCCTTGATGTGTAGCTTTCATGTTTGCTGGGAATAGATAGATTTTCCAGAATTATGATTATGTCTTCATATCATTCATTTTGGTTGTGGTTGCTACGTTACAAGATAGGGATATAGTAAGAAACTGTCTTTGCTTTGTTGGAAATTCAAAGCTTTTCAGAAGTTAAATGATGTAAAATGGGAATGTTTTAAGGCTTGATTTTTTTATAAAGGCTTATTGCTGAGATGCACATGTGGTGGTATCACTTTGAGGTTCATTGTGCCCAAGTTGAAGATAAGGCATTAGTGTGAAGTAGTAAAGACTGGAGAGGAAATGCAGTGAGCTCTGCTGGTAGGCTCTCAGTGAGAGTGGTAGCAACACTACCCTTCAGCCCTTTGACCTCCTGGTGGCCTTGTTAATGGCTATGAAAACGTGTCCCTTGTAATGCCTGGGGGTCAGGGTTTGTTTTTGGAGCACTGGACAGTAGGACACGTGCAGTGAAAGCAGGACAGGGCTGAGGCTTGGAGCTGGTGCTGGCAGAGCGCCGAGAGCTGTCCTTGCACACTGCTCACACACAGGTTACTCTGGGAGAATATATAAAGGGATTTTTTTTTATTTTTTTTTTTAGATTCAGGAGCTGATGAAGTTTAATTATCTCTCTGAGCTCAGATTTAGTTATTTTGCATAATTTTAATCACCGATGGCCTAATTTTTCGTAGGTGTTAACTCCCACAGCTCACACTGAATAGGAGAAGCAGATGCTCACACCTCTGGAAATGAGTCTTTAGGATCCAGAGTTCACAGCTGACTTCCTAAGCCAGATATTGATAATGAGTTTTTCCTTAGTCAGTTTTTGTTTTAAGAAGTACTTCCTTAAAACAACTCTCTCCGTGGCTGCAGATAAAGATGCGTGTGTTCTATATTTAAGATTTTAATTTTGAAAGTGTAGACCTGAAAAGCACAATGTTCTGAAGGGATGTGGAGGAGGAATCCTCTTCACTTGGTGCTTGATGAAGAGCACTTTTCATTGCCTTTATGGTTGCATTTAACACTGCAGGCCCAAGAAATGGGATTAGGAATTCCCAGAGGGAACTAATGAGAGGAAGAATTCATGGCCGTGCTTTATGTGTTGTGGGAGTTAGATATTTGACATTTGTCATGTGAAAAGTGTGTTCTTTATTATTTTCTTTGGGGGGTAATGAACCCTGTGAGTATATCCAGATTTGCACAAGATGCTGTGAGTTATTTAAGAGAGCACAACAGCTCATCTGAACAGTACCTGTAAATGCAAGTAATTGGCAGTATTCACAAATATTTTCCATGCATACGTTACAAAATTTGGCAGTGCTTTGTGGCTAGAAATAAATTACAACATAAGAAGTTAAGAGAACATTCATATGTGCTCAAAATACAGTTTTGAGATGCATGTTTGCTTGCCATAGCTGTAGCTAGGAACAGATACTCACTGTGGAGAATACACAGAATGATGATGTGGAAGGCTTTTTCTGCAGAGACACCCCACTGTGTTTGAGTTTACAGTGATCAGTCAGCAGTTAAGGAACATATGTAATTTTAACAACTGTGGATCTGCTCTAAAAGGAGAGAGCATTTGTCTTGAGAATAAAGGAAGGAAATGATTTTACATAGTTTACCTTACACAAATCCCAAACGTTCTCTGGTAAAAGTAAACTAGGAAATTTAGAGGAGTGGAGGCATAAAGCAGCACAAGTGTGAACAGATTGGTTATAAAAACAATATTGCCTAAGATTTGTGTTCAGGAAGCTGGGGAAGACTTTGGGTTCTTATTTACTCCCCTCATACTGTGACCTGTGAATCAAAGCGAACTCTGCCTGTGGAAAGAGTTGTGTTAGAAATATGCTTTACATTTTCAGTCATGATGAGGAAATAACTTCTGCTTTCCATGGATACACAGCACTATTTTCCCTGTGGTTTTAAAAAGTTCTTCCTGGCATTTAAGCTGGTACACACCAACAACTGTTGTCTGTACAACATTCACCTACCTGTGCCCCAAAACATTATAATTCCTTGAAAACCTCTAATGCTCTTTAGGTGTTAATGGAATATAGAATGAAAGTATTTTTTATCTAGAGCTTGCTGTATATCACAGCTTGTGGAAAATGGAATTAGCTGAGATGCTTTAGCCAATCCCTTGGAGGAATTGGAAGTACCTTAGGCACTTAGAAAGGTGCCCCCTGTGGAAAAGCTGCAAGTGCTTGGAACTCCATGGACATCTTCGGGATTTCAGCTGTTAAGTGCATTCCAGGGTGAGGTGTTCAGCTCTTGGCAGAGAGGGGTGGTTTAGTGCTTTGAGACACATGTTTCAAAACTACTGTTCACACTTAATCAGACCTCTTAATCTTCGCTCATTTTTTACACCGTGCTCAAAGGTGTTGTCAGGATGATTTAATGTTTCAGAACGCTTTGGAAATTGGTGCTTTGTCAAAAGTTTTACACCAGTGCTCCAGACAAATAGCACATACTTAACCTATGTAAATTTAACACTCAAAATGTTTCCAAACATTCCCTGTTTTGGATAGGAAAGTGCTGCTCTAAACATTAAACCAATTGTATTTTGTCCCTCACTCGTAGTCTTTCGGAAACTCATTTTACCTGTTCTCTGTTTATTCCCAAAGGTTTGCCTGGAGGACTTCTGAATGGAAAGCTTGCCAAGTGTCTCTGCTCCTTGACCAGCAGGACCCTCAGCACCAGAAGCAGGCAGGGCTCTGTGGAGGTGGGATCCAGACCCGGGTGGTCTACTGTGCGCAGATCGTCGTGGAGCTGGGGACGCACCGGCTCAAGGAGGGTGCGTGTCTGAGGTGGCACTGGCACTGAAGGGTCACTCTGAAGCGCTGGCCTGAGCAGATCTGAGTAGGAGAAACAGGAAGAAAAGAAAGCCTCTGGCTTGCCCTGCCCTCCTTGTATCCATGCTCACACAGGGAGGTGCTACTCGGCACCAGAGGAACTGCCAGGAGCCACAACCTCCTGGGATCAATTGCTGCCAGTTCTGTTGTTCACTTGCATTGAGAGAGTTACAAAGGATGAAGGAACTAAATATTGCTTGGAGATGACTTTTCTTCCTCTGTCATATATCAGGAAACCCAGCCCCTTGGTAGCTGAATGCACTTATCTGTAGTGTAGTCTTAGTTTAGAGTATAAAACAGGTTGTCACACACCATTCCGGATATGGCTTTAGCCTCTGCTTCAGACTGATACACAATCTTTCTTGTGATTTGAAGGGGAAAGCAAAAATAATATTGTCACAACTTTAGAGCAGACAGACGGGTTTTGGACTCTGGAAGTGAGTTATATTTCTTTTAGAAGAATAATAAGTAGTTACAGATTCATGATGAATAATTCATCATAGGCTGTTTTATTTACTCGATGTGGTGCTCTTGCAGAATGTGTTTTTGAGCAGAGATGTAAGATAATAACAACATAATATTGTATCTTAGATTTATTTTCTTACAGAGGCAAAGCAGGTGTTTCCTGGATGCCCAGTGTGTGTCCCAGCATCCCTCACAGACTCTGAGGTTATAGAAAACCAGACCTGTTTTAATCTCTATTCAGTCCAGTGGCTGATTCACCTCTCACAGACATCTGGCACTACTTTTCTCTCCCAACATGACCCCTGTCTCTTGTTCCACACAAGTGTGTGATGCAGGGCACTTTCAGAGTTAGAAAAGTGCTGTTGATAAAAGGTGTGTGGCATTTATTGACTTTGTTCACTCCTGTGGTCCTTGCAGTCACTGTGAGGCAGGTTGGTGAGCAGAGAGCTTGAACTGACTTCATTCACACTTTTTTCTTTGTCAGAATTGTGAATTTCTCAAGAAGACTGAAGGAATGCCACTGAATTCCTCAAACATTTACAAATCTCACGACAGGAGTGGTGCTACATATCCAGTGTGTGACCCACCTGCAGCTTTTTCCCTTGATTAAAGTTCAGTTCAGCTTAAAAGCTGCAAGCCCTATCCTTGACTAAAAAAACCCTGGGGTACCTCTTCCTTGTATTTACACTTTTAACCTTTTTAAAAAAACCAATTTCATATGGGCAACTGAAAAACCCCAAATGTACAGAGCAATTGTGCAAGGTGTAAATTATTACTGTAATTTCAAAGCAGTACTGCAGATGTACAGGAGTGCTTGGAAAGTGAGAATCCCATCTACTGTCAGCACAGTCACATGCAAATGGAAACAGGGAAAGCCTTGCCTATTATCCCTCTTCATCCAGTAATATTCAGTGTGTCTCATTTACTAGCTGAATAATTTTTGTACTTTGAATAAATAAGGAATGACATACATTTTGGCTTTTTTCTTCTGGCAATCAGAACTTGCAGAATACTTTTATTCATCACTAGGGCATCTCATATTTTACTGTACCAATTTTTCAGTGATGAGGAGAAGATGAGGAAGTTAATCCTCTATGTATAAGCAAATATAGTGTCTAATTGCTGCCATCAAAAGCACAGTAATTTTTCTTTCTTCACCTCTTGAGTGTCCTTAAAGGGATCATTCAGGAATCAAACAAGCGAGTCTAATGGGATATTACCATCCATCACAGTTGTTATTCTTCTGGTTACTTCCAAAGAGAATTTGGACCTGGGCCCAATGACATATGTGAAAGAAGATTTTGTCCCGTGGTCTCTCCAGCAGCATTCTGGGATAAAATATGCTGAATCCTAGTTGGAGACAGGTACCATCTGTGATGTGTTTATAGATATGCTCAAAGCTCTTTTATCCCCCAGGGATATCTCTCCCATTTTTATTTGCTTAGTCTTCTCATCTATTTCTTCTTTTATTAAAATGTGTGTGTTTGGAAAGGGAGCACCTGTTTTCTTGAGTCCTTATATATCAGTTGTTCAGAAGGTTAAATCTACTGAAATCTTTCTGTATTTTGATTATAAGATTCCAGCTTGGAGATACTGAAAATGGAAAACTCTCACTCAGGTACTACTTTGAGAAATGCATTGATACGATTTCATATTTTTTTTCTACCTAACTAAGAAATCCCTGTCTTGATCCAAATGAAGTTACATGTTTTTTAAGCCTTGAGGAGGAAGTCCATACCTTTAATATAGGTGATGAGTATTTGGAAGGAGAAGATCTTGCAGTCTTTGAAGTCCTTGGTAATATTCCTACATTCTGAGGTGGTTACAGCCAAATTTACATTGGTAAATGTGTAAAAATTTACAATGGTAAATGTGATGTGCAGCTCAGAGGTCTGTGTTCCTGTGTATGTAGATGACCTAAGTGAAGAGACTGTGCTGTTTTTGATGCTGGCTGGTCTGTCCAAGGAGTCCACATCCCTCCTCACTTATGAGGCTTTTGTCAATTTAAACTGAACTTTAACATGATTACCTTTCAACAGATCCTGGTATTTTTAAATATCTCACTGAATTTTAACATGTTTAAATTTATAATGCTTAATTTTCACAGACAGGTTGCATCTAATAATTCCAGAGATGGAAGTGACAAATCTGGATGTTTGAAATGATGTTGCTTTTAAGGAGGAGACACTTTTTGCACAAAAATAGCACAGAATATGCAAGTGAGCTACTTGTGGTACAGCCCTTTCTGCCTTTCAGCTCTGGATACTCCCTGATCCCATTTCTGGAACAAACTGTAGGAAGGGTGATGACTACTCTTCTATGTACCTCTTTTTAAAGTAAATCTGTTCATTCATATGAAAACACTTTTAAACAAAGCAGAAATGCAGATCCTCAACTTATTTTCAAAGCCAGACACTGCTACCATGTTCTCTTCTGTAAGTGGGCTTACAAAAAGAGATCAGATTTTTGTGGTTTTATGAAATTTTATCTGAAATGTGTTTCTCCACAATAAATTTTAATTGATCTGGGTGAATATCACTAACTAGCAATCCCCAGTGTACCAACAAAAAAGACACCTGGAAAAGGTAGGGAAGAATATTAAGCAATGATCAGTTTATGAAACCTGTCCTTGTTTGGCAGTACAACTTTCCTCTCAACCACAATAAATTATTCCAGTGATATGGGAATGAAGATTCCTCTTAGAATCTGGGACTGGTGTCTGTATTTATGTTCAGACAGTTAATAAACCATATGTAGTTCCTAGATTTAGTCATCTACCTCAGCAATTTTTTACTTTCTTTTCTGAAGACCAGGAAGTATCCTTCTGTTTTCCAATTAATTTTGCTTTTTGGATTTATCTAGAAACTGTATCTCTTTATCTGGGAGATGGCTTTATAAAATACTCCAGAAGTATTTCCTCTCTTCTCTGAACTAGTTACCTGCTGTCTCAAGTGACTGGGATTGCTTCTCTTTCCATATTTTCTGTAGTTTCCTAACTAGGGATCTGTCTGCCTTGTCATTCTTTCACAGAATTTCTGCCTTATATATCTTGACATTTTTCCTTTTTTACTTGTTTGAATGAGATCCAATTTACCTCTCACTTTCAAAATTGTCTTAAAGTGTTTTTTGGAGCCTGTCTGCTTAAGTTTTAATTATAGGACTGAAAAGACCTTTGTGAAATAATTCTTCGCTTCCTTGAGTCCCCTTTGTTGTTTATTCAGCGTGGTAAATTTGGCTAATAAAATGTGTCTCTTATTACCTTCTCACCAGAAATCATTGCAGGTTCCTATCTTCTTAATCTTTGTTATTTTACACCTGAAAATCCACATAAATTCTTGTGCCTTTACAAGGTTCTAAAGTTTTGTTCACATTTTTTTTGCTTAATGAGTTTCTCGATCATATTTGTCTCCATATATTCATTTTTATTTGAATTTCAGTAGCAGGTATGTGACAGAGTTGTGCCTTCATTATTTTTGGATAGCTTTTAGTGTTACCCTGCAAAACTATTTCATACAGAAGACTCTATTATTTTTATATTCCTCTTTCCTTTGAGAGAGATTCAACCCTCACCCATTTGTAGACACAGTACCTTGCCTGACTTACTCCACTGCAGTTCCCCAGCCTAAACTAATTTTTGCTTTATTTTTAGGATGCAATTCCACCTGGTTCATTTTACATCAGATTGTTTTTTTATAAACTTGTGTGTCGCCAGCTGTAGCAGCAAAACCTCCTTTAGTCTGTTTACGACTGAGGACTTGGAAGATACTCAAGTACCTTTTCCGATCTAATGGTTGCTCCCTGATCCATCCCTGTGTGAATTCCCTTAGGTAGTTTTGTCTTACAAGCCCCTTTACTGACAGAATCACAAAATGGTCTGAAGCTGAAACTGGTCCCCTGCACTTTCATCTAAGTCCTGCTTCTACGAGTCTCAAAATGATTATTTTATAGCCTTTATACATTCTTGTTTTCCTCAAAATATTGAGCTTTCTCCCTACTGCTGATAGACAAAAATATCTATTCCTTTCTTATCTGATGAGTGAATTTTTCAGACTCTTCTCGATTCCCAAATGGGAAATATTTTGGCGTTGTGTTTTGTTTTTCAGAAATTGGTGCCTCTTTGGACTTGCACAGAGATTAATTTGAGGAGTCCTTTCATTCCTATCTTAGGTTATTCTCTGTTTATTCTCATCCTTTCTCTCTGCCCTCTTGTCTTTTTGAGCTCCAAAATGTGCTGTTTTGCCTCCTTTGCTCTGTACACTCTGTTTCCTAATGAGGGTGCCACAATTTTTTCCCTGGGAGTTCTTTGTTCTGCTCTGGATCGTGACCTTCCAGTGTGTGTCTCCTGGGGGATTAATGCTTCAAATTGGTGCACATGGCATCTGTTCAGTAACTGACGAAGGATTTTGGGAAGAGGACAACCAGTCTGAACGTGCTGCTGTCCCCTTGGGGGCCAGGGGTCCTGGGGAGCACCAGGTCTGACTCTTTGGGGATTGGAAGTTGGTTGTGCAGGTTGTTTATGGTTGTTGCCATCCTGCATATTTATTGGGAAAGGAGATAAGCTGCCCATAGGAGTTGATGCAGGTTATGCACTGTTGGAGTGAACAGGAGCCCTGTGTGGAGTATGAGCCCTATATTAAATGCATACTTTTTTTTTTTGTTGTTATTGTAAATTTATGCTGGTGAAGCTGCAGGAATGAGAAGATTAATTTACTCTACGGAAATTAGAATTTTAGGACTTTGATGTTTAAATCCTGTTGTCCTTGTCTGGTTTATGAAATTGAAAAGGAATAGGTTAGAATATATTAGTAATGAGAAAACTTGACTAGGACTGTAGGAGGGAGAGAAATGATGGTCAGGAGTGGTGTGAAAAAAGCTTTGTTGAGCTGCTCCTGGTACAGCAACAGGAGCATCCAGCCTGGGGCTTAGCTGACCTGAATCACAGAAACCAGATTCTCAGGTGGAACCTCTCCCCCCAAGGATCCCTCTCATCCCAAACTAGTTATTTATCACTGGGATGGCTGTACTGGCTTGAAAAGATGAGAAATACACCTCTGAAGTGTGAAATATATTCAGGGAAGTCTGTATCAGATTTATATTGCTGGGATGCCAAGTTATTGATCTGTAAGCTCACCAAATGCTGAGCAGAATTTATGAGATACAGCTCACATAATGGAAAAATAAATATGTAACAGCTGGCTTCTTTGGGGGAAACCCTGTAGAAGCAGGAGAGGAAATGATTTTATTCAGATTGTTGTAGTGCTTGACAGTAGTGTTTAAATGTGCATTTCAAAAATTTGAGATTGAATCCATTAAGGAAGAAAACATTTTCCCAAATGTCTTTCAGAGGTGTAATATTTTCAGTTCTTTCCTATCTTAAAACTAATTAAACTAAAATGAAGAGAGCAATGTTTAAAAAGACTTTGACAGCGAAAGAAGTGAGCCTTTTAAGAGGTGCCTTATAAATAATAGGCCTTTTTTTTGATAACAACCTATTTGTTATGACCATGAATAGTTATCCCTTTATAAAGGCTTTTGTTTAACTGGCTGTGGTACGCAGCAAATAATATGCTGCCCAGTTAGTTCATGTGAGATACCAGGTTTTAGTCCAGGCTTTTCTCTTTGAAAGCTAACATTTTAATTGCATCTGTATTTAAAAAAATATTTCCTGCCACTGGAACTGGATTAATTCCATTCAAGACAGTGATGGTTTGTTCTATGTAATTTTGTCCCGTTGCTGTTCTGAGGCCGAGGAGCTGCATTGTGTTCAGACAATAACATGGAGTGAGATGAAAAATTAAAAGGATTTGTTTGTATGAGACTCTGCCACAAACTGGGACACTGGGGAGAGAGGACAAAGCCAGAGGGGTCTGGGACAGGAGACACTGACAATAAATGAAGTTTGTGTGCCAGGGCCAGCTCTGTGTGGAGCAGCCTGGCTGCTCCCAGGATCTGCACTGGCTGTGTCACCTGCTCAGATCTGTGTCACCTGTGCCACGTTCCTGTGTCCCAGGCACATCCAGGCACACCCAGACACACCCACAGGGGTGCTTTTCTCGTGGCAGTCACCGAACAGGTTTCTCCTTCCTGTTGAATGAGTGCTGAGCTCAGCAGTGGGCAAATCTCCCACTCTTATGAGGCTTTCATGAAGTTTTTATGGATTTTCTTCCCTGTTTTACAGGTTTTCTTCCCTGTTTCACTTGTTTCTTCTCTCACTTTCTCTGGTGGTCTGCCCCAGCAATTTCCAGCCTTTTCTGGATAACAGTCAAAAGGCTCAAATATCCTGCAGAATCCTCTTTTCCTTCCCACCATTGCCTTCACTGCCATCCCAGCATCCCTGTTGCCTCCATTGTTTTTCCTGGACACTCTTAATGAATTGTCACCTCTGATCTGCTCAGTCATGTGGCTGCTGGTGGGGAGCCCCATGTTCACTCTGAATTTTTGCCTGATATGTAGAGTCTGTTGTTAATCTCCACAAATTCTGCTGTAGTAGAACAATGCAGTATCCCAGCTGAGATCACAGTCCTGTTGAACAGCAGAGGGGGAGGATACAGGGATACTTTCTGTCTGTGCCACTTTAATAAATTTGAGAGGGTTTTTATTGTTCTGAAATACATTAAACCATTGTTGCTCTTGGCAATCTACCATTAACCCTCTTTCATGCTGTGATTAGCCTTCTATTAATACATTGTTCCTTGTCTATTAAATAGATTTTAATTGAAAGTAGGCCTCCAACTTTGTGCTTAGTGGCTTCAAAACTAATTGATTCTTCCTCAAAGCAGAAAGGAACCCCTCCCATCAGACAAGGGATGCATTAGGCTCCTTGATGGAGGGATGCAAGGGACTGAGGGTGGTGCCATTGCCAGGCTGGTCAGATTCCATTCACCACTTCTCCCTTGTGCAGTGTTTTGTTTTTGCTATAAAAATGTCCTTCTGCTTAGAGAAATTACTTACAAATGTTGTGCTGGGTTTACCCCTATTGTGTTTTACACATGAAGGTGTTTTTATAACATAACTCTCCCCTTTGTGGTTTTCTGAAGTGATTTCCCTTTGTATTGATCCAAGTGTCTTTGGTGTATAAGTCCCAGCAAAGGCAGTAGGAACTTTCCCAGGGATATTCCATCCCTTTCTCCTACCTGCCTTGTATCCTGGCAATCATTGATTTGGATTAGTTTTGCCATATGGTAAATACATGGATTTATTTCCCTGAAAATCTAATAGTACCTAAAACATGTAAGAGGCAGAGCTGATAATCTTTGTGAGTATTCCAGATATATTAGTGATACTTAGAAAAGTCTCATTTTGGTTTTAGTATGAAAAATACTTGGGTTTTTATTGTAAAAGCGAAATGTAGTTAAAGTCCAGGGAAAAAAAGTGTTATTTACCTCCTGAGGAGTTGAAAAATCATATTTGACAGGACCTCCTGCAAACAAAATGCCATCCTATGCATTTCTGCTTCTGTCTGGTCAGCATTGCTTTTAACACAGTATTGGTATGTGTGCCTGCAACTATCTGTCCACATGACTGTATTCAAAGATAATTTATTTATTGGCTTAAAATTACATTATGGAAATAATCATATCAGAGCTGATTTCCTCTTCCACTCTTCCTCCAAATCATTACCTCAGTAAAAATATAGAGGGAAACAAGACACTTTAGAACCCAATTTATTATCTCCTGCTGGTAGCAATAACCTGAAAATAACAGCAAATAGTAAAATTCAAACTTGAGGCAAGACACTGGTGCTGGGAACAGCTGCAGTTGCATTTATAAAGGGTGGATTCAATATAACAGCTATAGAAATGTGCAATGTTTCAGAGGCTCCCAGATTAGTACTTGATTGCTTTTTCAAGTTTATTCTATAGATTGGGAAGAACACAGGATTTTTAAAGGTATGAACAAGCATCATAAATAAGCTATTACTTGATTCAGAGATGTTGCCTCCCCCTCCCACTCTGCTTCCTTGGCTTCTGCCTTTCACCCTCCTCCAAAAATGTGGCTAATATTGTTCCAAGGAAAATAATTACACAAAAAGCACTTTTCCTGTATGAATGCAGGAAAATGCCATTACACAGTTAATTATTGAACAAAATCAGAAGGCTGGCCCGTTCCTAAAGACATTCCTGGCAGCTGTGTTCATTTATCATAGGCATAATGTCAGGTTTTTTTCCTGAATAGGACATCCCCAGCCAGGCTACCTGTACCATTTGGAGGCTGCAGTGTGTGGGAATTTTGGCATTTAAAAGGTTCACAGGAAAAGTCCCCCTTATCATTCCTTTACAAGAAAAAAAAGATAAATTTGTTAGAGTATAAAAAAATGGCAGTAGAAAATCACATAAAGCTTTGAAATAAACCAGATGGAAATCAGAGTTTTTAATCAAATGGCTGAAGAAGGAATGAAATTGTGTTTAAAAGGGGACCCTGCTGGGCCATCCTGTCACTCTGGCTGGAAACTGTGTCTCTCTATACCTGCCAGGTGTTGGAAAAGGATGGTATTGTATATACATTTATTGTTAGAGCTTGGGGTTTTTTTGGTCTTATTCCTGAAGACTGAGTGAAGGATTGCAGTCAGTGTAGGGTGAGTATAAGCTGGCACAGACTTGGAATGTATTTGGATATTTGATTAGAATGGTATTTTCTGATTTACCTTTTATAGAATGCAAAGAACCACTTAAGGTAGAATTGAGCAAACAAGCAGCCTTATTCCAGTGACAAATGGGAAGTAGGTCCTGGGAAAAGAGCTCCCAGTGCTAGAATTCAATAGGGCATCTGCCCAAGGGAGGAAGAGGAGCAGGAGAGTAGTTGGCAGGGAGAGGAAGGCAGGGATTTCCATCAGAATGGGAAGAAGTCATCCATGAATCTGTAATTGCTAATTTACAAAAATTAACTTTTTGTAATCGATTTTTCTTGTTTCTTTTTTAATCCAAAATCAATTTAAAATAGTGTTGGGCACACTGGTTGGTTTCTGAGGAAGGAGAACTATGCAGCTGTATCCAGGCTTCCACATTTAAATAGTTAAATTCAGTATTGGTATAAAAATCAGTGAGGAGGGAAGAGCCATTCCTGGCAATGACACCTTGAGTCAGAGCAAAGCAGGACTGGACTTTATTCCTTGGGTTGACCATTTGTACTCAATTTTATTTCCTTTCCTTTTTCCAAGTGAACTCTCAGAAAACTGATACAGCTTTGCAAAGCTTGATGCTGAGAGGCAGGTTAAGCCATGCATGAGACTTCTTGGTAAAATAAATACTCTTATCCTTAAAACTCTAATATTTATCTCATTCTGTCTGTCACTTCACTTGCAAAGTCTCTAGAAAAGGTCTCTTTATGTGAGCATTCAGGTGAATTGGATTTTTGCCACCTCAGTCTAATCTTTAAATGAACATGTCAGAGGCCTTACAGTGTCTCAGGAAACATTCAGAAAATGGCCTTTTTTACTAATGTCTTATCTTCCAGCTTAGAATTAAATCACACTTTTGTTTAATCCTGTTATTCTGATGAGCTGGAATCATAAGCATTGATATTGGTCTGAATATCACTGCAGACTGATAGGTCTAAACTCAACTTTAGGATTTGCAAATCAGAATTTGAGATTTTTGAGCACTAAAGTCTTGTGTCTAAAAAGAAAAGTTGTGGTTTTGTTCAAATGATTCATTTTAAAAAATGGTGTAATATCAGAAAAAGGAAAGATTACTCATATATCGGGCATGTTTTTACAAATTCTCTTAAAATCAATTCCATGCATGGAAGCAAAGAAAAACAGACATGAAAAATAAAAATGAGGATAAAACAAACTCAGTAGCTATAAAAATTAATGAAGTCTTGGTTATGCCATAGCAAAGTAAACTCAAACAAGCCTTTGCCTTTTGAAAGACTGCTTTGATATTGATTTATCTAAAGAGACAGCCAAATTCAGCCCATAATGTAATTAAAATGCAATATCATAGAATGACTCAGAGGACAGATTTAAGTCTTTCCCTTTCTTTTCCTTCCTCCCTCTGCCCCAATAAAAAGGTGAGAGAAGTTAATTGAATCTAGAAATCTCTTATGATAAATGAAAATACAAAGAGAGTCAACTTTGCAAATCTCTTGTCAGTATCAACTAAACTGGTACTTGGCAGGGTTTGGGATTGGCTCATTTCTGGGATAAAGAGGATTAGACATCCATAGGTGCAGGCAACTCAGGTGAATGTCTCTCCTCCCAGGCAGGAAAGATGCTTCATGCTTGTGTCTGTGTAGAAGAATCCCAGAGCTCTGCTCAGTTTTATTGGAAGTAGATGAAGAAAATTCCAAGGTCTGGACACTGCATCCATAATCCAGAGATGGCAATGCCCCAAAGGGCATGGGGGTTTCACTCACCTGCCTCTGCCTGGCTCCCAGTTGCAGTGGGAGTTTTTGGATTCCCTTCCTAAGTATCTTTCTCTTCAGTCCTATCTAAAGAGGTCTCCTTGGCCATAAATGTGGGGGTCAGGTCCTGGTTTGTTGCTCCAGCATTGCTGAAAATCAGCACTCAGTCTGGTTTTATGGCCCCTGATTATCACTAAGCATGGTCTCAACTGGCTCACTGAATATGTGTGATTTAGATAAAACTTTGAAGTGCCTTTCTGAACACAGGATTAACTTTTTGCCCTGGGAGATAAGACCCTGAAAAATCACTGGATTTTGCTGCACTCTGGAAAACTAAGGCCAGCAATAAACTCCAGGGCAGAGTTACAGCCTTGATTTTCTTTTTTCCTTTTTTTGTTTTTTTTCTTTTGTTCCCTCAGTTGCCAGACCAGTGGATGGGAAGCTGTGCCAGGGTCCTGCCCCTGCCACCTCCCAGGTGTGTCACCTGCCGTGCCCGGCCGAGTGCGCGGTGTCCCCGTGGTCACCGTGGGGTCCCTGCCTGCCCGAGAGCTGCCAGCACCGCCACGGAGGGAGAGGTGAGCAGGGAGTGCAGTGCTGCAAAAAGTACTGCCCAGAGACTGCAAAAGCAGTGGGGCCACATTCAACATTGGGAGCTTCATGTGCTTTTAAAAAAAATTAATCTGACGCAGGATGAAGCTCTTGGATGTGTGTAGTGGAATCTGACCTTTGGAAGCTTTTTGCCATTATTCATGTGAGAAGGAAAAATAAGATTTTTCAAGCTGATTCAGGTCCTTTTATCCTGCACTGTACTCATGCAGGAGGATTTCTTGGGCTGGCAGCTGCCAGGCTGCCCCTTTCCCATCCCCCTTGGAAGTCCTGCTGCGTGCCTGGATTCCAGGACAAGGTATCAGGATGCAGGTGCATCCCACAGCCCTGAAATCTGGACTCAGGTGGACCCAAGAGGTTGTTCTCATTGTTCTGGGTTTGCTTTAAATTCCTGGAAGAAGGCTGTGCTAATGTAATTCAACCTCCCCTGGATTTTAATTGACTACTGTACATGTTTGTTGAGATTCCTTGCAGAGCCTTTCCTAAGGCTCTGAGTTACAAAGGTGACTCTTGGAGTGCATGTCAGGGAATGGATGTTATTGTTTGGAAATTGCACTTTTCTGAAAACTGCTGAAGTTTGTGAAATGATTTTAACAGGTGAAAAATTTTAAATTAAAAGAGAAATAATAAAAAATATAAATATTGGCAAAATCATTTAATTTAAAAATTGTTTTGAATAATTTCTTTTTGCTTATTTGAGAACTGTGGAAGTTTCATCTGTTATATTCCCTGGGATGTTTTATTTTTAACTTTCTTTTCTGTTTTGTGACCAAAGCATTTCCATGTGGCCTCTACTAATTCTGTATATTTGCCCCTGCTTTGAGACTGTCAGAGGAAAAACCCCCGTGTATTTTTTTCTGCCTATTTTTTTAGAATTCTGTGTCATTTATAGAACAGAACTTGCTGAAAGGTACTCATGTATTAGTTCTGCATTGTATATAGCAACATGACTTTTGATTTTATTCAGAAGGAGGTAGATTATATAATCAATGCTATGATTATTTCTGTAACCTTTTTCTTCCACTTTACATTTGATTCTTCCAGTTTAATAGGATGTCATTTCAAAGAGGTGTGATATGCATTATGTATCAGAAAACCTTACACCTTCATAAAGCAGAATACTAATTTCTTAGTAAACAGCTCTGCTGTGTCTCAAAACAAATCCTTTCCTTAGTGGATTCCCAGGCAGAATATAGATGTCATTTATATCTTCAGTTCCTTAACTGATCCTCTCTTTTTATCTTAATGCTGATATTACATTAATATATGCATCACTGGTAAACTTCTGTATTCTGACATGTGTATTTCTGTCTAAAGTTGATGAAAGGGAAAAAGAAATGTGGAAAATGTGGGTTGCTGGGATTCTTTGCACACTGTTAGCTTTTGCATGCCTGGGCTGTGGGCACTTAGAGCCAAGTGCTGTCCCAGTCAGTCCAGTTTGGAAATATTCTCTTGTTTGTCTTTAAATCCCCCAGCTCCACATGCCCCATTCCTAGATTATTGCACGAATATTTTTCTATTGTCCAGTTAACTCAGCTCTGCTTTTTCCAGGCTTTAGGATGAGACAGAGGCAAGTGATGGTGGATCCTGTGGGCACCCTGGCAGGTTGCCCTCATCTGGTGGAATCCCTGCCCTGTGAAGACGCGCGGTGCCACGAGTGGGAGGTGTCGGAGGGAGTGTGTGTGCCTGACCGAGGCAAGTGTGGGCCTGGACACCACATCCTGAAGGCTGTCTGCAGGAGCAGGAGAGGTGAGCTGGGCTGGGCTCTCAAAGCCCCGGGGGTTTTGTGCCTCTAAAATGACATTTGGTGTCAGAGCAATTGCAGTTAGGTACAGTGGCTCCTTACTGAGGTTTTTTTATGCAACTTTCAGATTTTTGAGTTGACTGTTTTGCTCTTGAAAGCCTGGGGCTGATAGAACCCAGGATTTTGCCTGGAGCCTTCCCTTTTATCCAGAAGGGGATGGCTCACCAGTGCAGGTCCCGTGTTGTCATTGCTGGCCTTATTACCACAAAAGTGGGATATTTTTATTAAAGTAGGGTTCTTGCTGAGGTCAGCAGCTCTATGAGCATTCAGAATATCAATCCAGCCCCCAGAACTACTTCTATCATCAGTTTCCAGCCTGTGGTCTGAATATTTCTCTCATTGGGATAACACTGTTACAGTCATGAGCAGGGATGCTTGATTGTGCTGCCAAAATTAATACAAGACTAAGATGTAAATGAAATGATTGTACTGAGTAATCCTTCCCTTGGCAGCAGTTTGAGACCTGCAGAGTGCTCAGTGTACAAGTTGCTAATAATGAATAAGTACACTTTTATGTGACGTTTACAAACAGCCAGCAAGATGTTATTTCTTGTGTATGGTTTGAACCTCAGCCAAAAGTTTCATTCCTTGATAAGGTCACTGTTGTCAGATCTTTAGATTCAATTACATGGAGCACAATTTTGCAGTCCTTAGTCACAGTGAGACTGTGCTATCATCTCAAAAGTGGCCAAATTGTGCAACTTTAGAGCCTGGTATTGTATCTGAGATGGAGAATTCTTCTTGTACAATGCTAAGACCAAACACAGGAGACAATTTCAGGGTGTTAACAAAGGGTTAATTGGGAAGTGGTTAATACAGTGGGTTTACAAGTCATTAGAACCTGGCAGAAAGAAATAACGTTTGCTTTGTATGAAGAGTGTGGATTCTCCTGAAATACATTTAAATCTATGTGGTTTTCTTGTTAGTCTGTGGGAATGGGTGGAAAAAGAAATCTTCAACTGTTACCAAATGACACACCAGAATGCAGATGACAGCAGAGAGCTCACTCTGCACCTTGTGTGAGTGGTCTCTGCTGATGTGTGGTGCTGACTGTAGGTGCAGGCCAGCAGGATGTGTGCAGAGGGAGGCTGGCATTGCTGAGGAGCACCATGTACTTCACACTGTTCAAGCTGTGCCAGCACCCATCTCTGTGCCCAGCCAACTTGTGCTGGGGACAGGAAGCGTGTTCCATGGCAGATGCTCATTGATCTCTGATCAAACTGTTCTCTGTGGCTGTGATCCTTCAGAAACCAGGCCTTTGAAGTGGCTTCACTCAATTGTTAAACAAGGTATTGGAAGTCTCACAATACCCCTTTCATTTCAGTTATTCTGTGCATGTTCCAGTTACAAAAAAAATATGTTGGGACAGTCTTTTCACCCCAGCAGCTGGAGGAAAACATTGTCACTAGATGTGATCAGTGTCCACTTAAAACTGAGGTGGTTTCACTAGGAAATATCCAGGTCACCAGGCAGGTTAGAATCACTGCTTAATACAACTCTCAAGCCTTTCTGAAATCTTGATTGAGTATGAGAGGTCTGGAAGAGTCCTTAAAGTAGAAGTTGGAAAAAGAGTCAATTCATTTCTTCTTCTCTCAATTCACTAACATAGATGCTTTGTTCATAACCTTATTTATTTTTTTCTGAAATGCTCTCTTACCTAGATTTCCTTTGCAAGAAGTAGTCTCTTTTTTTTTTTTGATAAAAGTTGGAGAAAGTGTCAGCTTTGCTTAATGTGTTTTACCTGGAGTAGCTGGTTAGTTGGCAGTAGGAGGTCAGGAGGGAGTTGTGTTAAACTGAGATGTGTCATTTACAGGTGAAATAGCATAAGGCCTGTGTCCATCCTTAGCACTGTACACATATTCAGTATTCTGTGCAGCAATGGCCCTGCTGAAAGCTGTATTGTGTGCTGCTGTTTTCATTTACTTAAGCATCTTTTGTGGAATTCAGCTCCGTCACCTAAAATCCAGTGATTTATCCAGTCATTCTGTCATCCATGCTTGGCATTAGTGCTCAGTATTCCTACTGAATGCCTGAAGGGATGAAAAAAAAAATTTTTCTTGGACCCTGTTAAATGCCAGAATCCAGTGTATCATCATCTTAACAGTTCATTTGGGCCTGGAGTGTGTTGATTAGGGTACTTTGGGTTGTCTCTGTATCCCTGCCGGCAAGATGCCTTCATTTTCATGTAAATGCCAGACTTTGTGAGGTGATTCTCTTCTCATGTTGCTGCAGTGTGCTCATTTCTCTTCACAAGCAGCTTCTCTGCCAGTGCTGTTGGTGTCAGCTGTGCTGCAGGAGAGTTTGCCATCAGGCTTCCTGTCCTTTCCTGCCCTCTCCCCTGCATCCTCAGTGGCTGAACCCGTGTCCTTTGCCAGCCCGTGCTCGGCTGTGCAACGCTGGGCTCTCCATGGCTCACACACAGGAGGCCTTTTCCATGTGGAGTCTGTCTGTTCTCTTGCCACCAAGGAACTTCTGGTCACCAGAGTTTCTTTCTGCCATGTGCTGTCCATGGTGCCAGCCCATGCCATGAGAGAGGTGAACAGGGGTTAACAAACCCTTTGAACACCTTTGAATCCCTTGTAGTGTGCTTTCTTTGCATGTTAAAAGGCCATCCTTTGTGGTGAGGTTGTGGGGCACTGACCCAGGTAAGAAACTGCTGCTGGCCTGAGCTGGAACTTGGACAGCTTGGGAGCGAGCCACAGATGGGTCAGGCTCTGATTTGCAGGGTTTCTCTGAAGACTTCCCTGTCCAAACCACATCTCTGTGTAAGGGCTTGCATGGACTTCAATGATGTAACACTTGTGCTCAGCCTAGAGGGACAGAAATGGCTTTTTGGTTCCTAAATAGGTTAATCTGTAATAACAGAGTGGTTCCACAGAGCACATACTATGAACAGCAGGGTTTTATGTAGTAGCTGGAGTCTGTAATTTGTGATTTGCAGTACTTTAACACAGATGAGGAGTAATGAGAAGACAATAGTAATCTCATTACTTTGTCATTATTAGGTGTCTGCTCCCACCTAGGAGTGTCTCTAATCTCTGCTAATAAGTTACTGAACACGTGCAAGATACTCTTAGTGTCTGGTCCATATCCCGTGAGTGCTTCTCTTCTGTATCAACAAAAGGCAGCGGTGTAAGAAGTCAAATTAAATAAAATAATGTGTAGAGACATAATGTGAAATAATGCATAGAATGGAGAAAGACTTCTATTGTGTGCTTCTTCTAAATAAAATTTTTCAGGATGGTGTTTTTTATTTAGCTAGTGAAGGTCAATGGATATGTTTGAGAAAGTCTGTGAAGCCAAAAGAACAGTATAGGAAAATTGATGATTGTACTGAAAATTGGATTGTGTAAGTGTGTCATTGGCTACATTGATCTATAATTCAGATAAAAGAATTTATTTGAAAGCACTTTTTTTTATATTTACAGACACCTCAGGAATTATTTGTGATTTTTCTCAGAGTGGTTGTTTTTGGTTGTTCAACCAAAATTGTTCAAGGAATTGAACAATTGCCTGTTAGTAATGTATTCTTGGGGAGAGAGCTGCAAGTGTGTGATGTTTGATTTTGGGCAGCCTAGATTAGAACTGACAAACATTATTGTGCATTGACCAGATGTAAGGAACTCCCTGAAAACTTTCCAGCTCACAAAACACGAACATGGTCAAAACTTTCTCACTTTCAAACGCAATTGTGCAGTAGTCAAAGTGTATTGTGTTTCATTTTTCGAAGACAGTGACCAAATCATCTTTTGTGTGCTTTGCTTCTTTTGTCTTTTTAAGTGGTGCAAGCACTTTGAGTGTGGTGAGTCAGGGGCATTCAGACAGCAGTGCTTGGCTCAGGGTCAGCAGGTGGAACTTCAGTCCAGACAGAAGTACTTGTGCCTTCAGAGGTAATTTCACAGTTGTTTGATTTAGGTGCTAAGAAATATATAAACATGTTGGCTTCAGCCTGATGAAGGAGATTGGGCACCCTTTTTTTTTGTCATTTTCCATATCTATTTTAGGCTGCATTAATAATAGAAAACGAGATTGAAACAAGACAAATGTCGAACCAGACCTTGTTTTCAGAAATGCCCATTGTGCAGCCTGTGCAGAGTAGTCATTATAGGAAGGAGTACAACCTGAGAACATACGTAAAAGCAACTATAACAATAAACTCATGAAATAACAAGTGTGACTCAGAAAAATAACAATTCATTTCCCAAGCATTTTATAAACGTTCCTGACGCCATAAACGAGTTCCTGCCTATTAGCAGTGCTCTTGAGCAGATCGTAAAATGTTATTATTCAGAATCATACCCACAAGTCATCAATCTGTTTGGCTGGAATTCCCCTGTCATCATTTATTAATTTGCTTCTGCTTGTTCAGATTCTTACCAGAAGAACTATTAGTAGCAAAGAGGATTTCTCTGTGACAGTAAACAGCATGGTGTCTAAGTAATCAAATATACAAAATAAGTCATACCCAAAGGCTTAATTGTTTTAATCAGAAATTATTAGATCAACAACAGAGATTAATGCAAAGGTCATGTGATTTTGCTGGATACAGGCTCTTCTACTCTACTCCTGGTTAAGAAATCTAAGCATGGCTCAAAAGCTGCTGAGTATTTGCCTCCCTGTACTGTCAGCTTGGGTGTCAGGGTTTCTTTGGTGTGTGGGAGTTGAAATTCATAGAATCAGAGAATGCTCTGAGTTGGAAGGGACTTTAAGATCATCTCATTCCAATCCCCTCTGCCATGGGCAGGGATACCACAAGGTTGCTGAGGGCCCCATTCAATGTGGCAATCCAAGCTTGTTATGAATGGTGTCTTCATTCTGAGGACAGTGTTTATAATCATGCTGGACAATCTCAGTTTTATTTTCCTGTGCCATCTCTTCAGTTCTAGGCAGTTGGAATCTAGAACCTGGCACTTGCCAAGAAGATAGGAGGGTTTTTGTTTTTAGGTGTTAATAAGTTCAGTGAAAAAGTACATGTTTGGGTTGAAATACATCTATTTCCAAGTTTCTGTTCTATCTTGCAGTTTTATTTGTAAAACTGGAGACCAGTATTTCAGAGACAAAATGTTTTCTTTCAGCATTTTTTAGATTAAATGATTAATGTTTGGGGTTTTTTTGGTAAACGAACTAGTCTTAAAGAAAATTAAAAATTCAAAATATTTTTAAAAGAGATTGTTAGCAAAAGCAAAATATTCCTTTCAGATTAAACAACCATTTTGCCTCACCTTGAAATTACTTTTTTCCTAAATCCTCCCCCAGTCTCTCTTCAATTCTGCTTTAAACATCAGCTTTTTCTTCCTTTTCCCTTTCTTTTCTTTTTTTTTCTTCCTTGTTTTTTTGGTTCAGTGCCCAAACAGAAATCCATTATTCACACAACTCAATTGCCAGAGCAGACACTGAAATCCTGTTGGAATTGAAGCAAGGAGTAAAGGGAAGTAAGGTAATCAAAGCAGTGTTATTTTGAGATCCAATATTACGTTCTGCCAGGGGTTGACAGTGAAGCTCTGCACTTGGAGAAGCTGAAGACTCTTTGGGGGTAGAATCTCAACAGTGGTGTGCTCAGCTGCCTGTCTGTGCTTCCAGGTCAGTCCCAGTGTGTCCTGTGGTCCTCAAGAGTGTCTGTGATTCCTGCTCCTCTCGGCTCGTGGCATCCCAGGGGCAGGAGCATCCTGAGGGGCAGGGACATCTGAGGGGCAGGGACATCTCCACCAGCTGAGCCCAAATCTTGCAGGAGGAAGAGGCTGCAAAGGGACAGGACAGCTGCCTTTCTTCCTCCTTCAGGACATGAGGGAAGCAGCCACCTGAGCAGTCCTGTTTTGACACTAGAATTACTTAGGTAGGAAAAGACCTCTAAGAGTCCAATCTCAGCAAAGCCAAGTCCTTACCTGGGTAGAGTTCATGATTTTTCATTTTCCAGTGGATTGGTGATACAGGATTAATTTGCAGATTCTGTTTAATTTCTCAGAGAATAGATTTACCATGTTCAGTTTACTGAAAAGAAGTTTGAAATAAGTAATTTCCTCTTAGTTCCTGAGTGTATACCCTGTCACTGGAGCTGCTGATCCCAAACCAGTGTGTTTTCCTGGCTTTTAGAAACACAGATTCTAAAAGGCAACATACAAAGCTTTCCAGCAGTTAGATCCATATTTCTCATTTAGCAGCCATGGTAGATGGAGGATGTTGCAGTGCAGTGGCAGGGCTGAGTATTATGAGAGTTTGAGGAATCCTGAAGCATGGTGTGTGAGTTGTGCAGTAGATTTGGGACCTATGTTTCTTGTAGTCATAAAGATTGATGTTCTCTTTGAGCAGGCTGGTTGTTAACAAGCCAGGTGGAGTAGATTTAGTTACCTCCATCAAGCCTTACCTCCCAGTAGCTGGTACCATGCCAAATATTTGATGTCTCCTGCTGGAAGCATTTAAAAACTCAAAATGCAGATTGAGCCCTGCCCTAGGACTGGTGCACAGACAATTTGAGGACAGACACTGCTATGTTCAGGAGAATTTACTGTCTGTGAATCCTCTGCTGAAATTGATGTCTGCAAAAGAAGCAGAAGATCAGCTTCAGGTTAATTTTAAGGTAAGCTGCAGGGAAGTTGGAGCTTTCTCTGCTTAGTCACACTTTAACAGTTTTACTTCATTCAAGATTATAGCAAACATGTGGCCCACCAGCCAAGGAAGACAGAAATGGAAAAGTCTATAAATGATTCTTGTCATAGCTACATTTGTGTAAATAACTGTCTTGCAGTCTGGAATATTTCACTAAAGTACAGGCTGAAATATCTAATGCTGGACAGGTAGAAGGTTATGGGCTTGGATTGTCAGATTAAACTAAAGCATATTCTGATTTATTTTCTTTGTCTTTGAATGCAAATACACTGTATGATTTCCTGCTAAGCACAGCTATGGCTGTGCTTTTTCAAATGCTGCTGGTGTGTCCTGTGTCAATCATCCAGAAGGCAGCTTCAGTTGGTATCCAGTGGTAATTTTAGCCACTCATATTTGGCTGATGGAGATACAGTGGAGTTTATTAGGAATATAGCCAGCTTTCATCCTTCCTGTGCTGTCAGTATAAAGTATTACAGCCACCTGTGAACTTATGTTTTTCCTTGCCAGCTGAGTGAGAGCCTGTGGTCAGTGCAGAGTGCCCTCATATGAATTGCTATGCAAACCCACGATTCCTTTCAGTATCTTGTGCTCCTTTTTGATACCCTCTGTCTCCAGGAGATGTTTTACAAGGCTTCAGAGCAGTGCTAAAATGGTGAGGGCAAAGGCTGTCTCTTCCCTATGGCTGTTTCAGCAGAGAGGAGAGAGATTGCAAATACCCAGCTCCCACTTGTGCTGTGTGAGGGAGCAACAGGTGCTGATGTTCTTTAAAAATTAACCTGAGCTTCAAACACCTCTAGGTTAGGAACAAAGGGTCGAGGTAGCCCTTCCAGAAATGGGAGCTATAACATTAAGAAAAATATAAACATCAGTAATATGGCAAGATCTGTATTGCCCTTTCTGTTTTAAATGTTAAGGAATAAGTTTGACCTATGTTGATCTGAGCTTGTGGTAAAGGTTACCTAAAGAGCAGGGGAGTGTGTGTGACCTTTAGGTCTGTTACTTTGGTGCAAATGCTTTGGAGAAACTGCATAGAAGGATTAGCATTTATATACCAGACTGGTGCATATGTGTAGTTTAAAACTATCTTTTTATAAACTGCTTTTAATGTCTAGGAAGCCTTTATTGAGTTTGATGCTTTCTAACCTTTCAATATCAGACTGAACTAAGGTTCTTGTTACTGTATTTTATAACTGCTGAAGTATTTATAGCTAATTTTTTAAGTCTGGAAAAGAAATTGTATAATAGTATTATTTGGTTTTGTCCCTATTGCAGACAAAAGCCCTAAGTTGTTTCAGTACAAAACTAGAAAAATACCTGTAAGTACCAACAACAATTCCCATTTTCTCAGTGAAATGAAGCATAAAATACCTCCTTGGCTGTTTTCTTTAAACTAAGCAGAACTTCACATACATGTAATTCGTATTCTTTTTGGAGAGTTACTGTATTTCTTAGGGAACTCTGATTCAGAAAGAGATGTGAGCAAAATAGGATTGTTCTAAAACTGTTAAAAAGGTAGGCTGATGACAAGTTCTAAAATTAACTAAATGAATGAAAGAAGAAGGAGGTTGGAAGGATCCATTTGAAAAGTATTACTAATGACAAAATTCTGCATCTGTGACCCAAATGTGGCTGAAGGTACCAGGAGGAGCAGGTGGAAGATGTGACAGCAAGGGTTCATCTCATCCATAGGGGTTCTGGTTTTCTTGGATTGAGTGGGTTCCAAAAGGAGTTAAGGATTTCACTGCTTTTCTCCTGGAGGAAGTGTTTGTCACATGTAGCTGTTAGAGATGGCTTACCTCACTCCTTGATCATGACTTGGTAACATTTATGTTAAGACTTTAAAACTCACAGCCTCTTGGGGAATATAAGAAATGGGGATGCTTTATGTCATCTTTTTATCCTCCTCATCCCAAGTGGTGTCTCTAAAGCATTTTGCTTACATTAATAAGATGTTTCACAATTTTTTGGTGTTCAGCTGATGGAGAAACTGTACAATGGCAAATTTGGATTTTCTCAGATTGCCAGGCTGAAATTAGCCAGAAAATAGTATTTGGCACATGTGATATTTTTCAAATTCTTAATAGAGAGAAAATTGCCCAATTCACAGTTCATAATTATTTTAGCCACTTTTTTCCCTGAGAGAAATAGTCAGAACAGTATAAAAGGCTTAAATTAAACAGGAGATGATTAGGGTAAAGAAGTGCCTGGCTGTGTTTTATTGCATTCTGTTTGTGAGGTTTAGTGGGATGGAGTGCAAATCACATGATATGACTCATGGAAGAAAAAATGTTTCAAAATAAGGCAGTTAAGTTCTGTATGAAGTAGAAATAAACTAAACCTGATTCTGCAGACAGGAGACTGGTAGTGAGTATCTGTAAGAAGTGGGGGTGTGGGGCTGGGGGCTGCCCTGTGGCTCAGTCTGCAGGATTGGGGTGAGGGAGAGGAGCAATGTGGAGGAGCTGGGGTAGGAGGAAGGGCTGGGATCAGCCTGCAGCCAGGAGGTCTCAGTGCTCCCTGTTCCTCAAGCAGGAGCTGCACCTGAGGTCTGGCTCTGTGCTGTGCTCTGGGTGTCAGCACCAACCTTCTCCCGAGGCTTAAATAAAGGAATAATTCCAGTAACTTCAATAGGCAGCTTCTCACATTGATCTCTGACCACAGCCCTTCAGTGGAGGGAAAAAAGCAGGGCTTTTTTTGTGTAATTTAATCCTTCCCTGCTGGGTGGCCCTACAGAAAGCTTTTTCTGTAGCTGAAATTCCTTCGGTGCTGGACAGGAGTGATTGCGAGAGCCACCTTTGTACAGTAGTTCTGAAGGCTGTTGAGTGGAAATGGAAGATAAGTCTTGTACTTTCTTTGGGTTTCTTTTTATCAAGCTGTTTATGAAGTAGAGCTGATTTAAAAACAATTTAGTCACTTGTTTTGAGGTTAATGGATGCTGGAGGGGAAGGCTCCCCCCGTAAAAGAAGTTCTGACAAACTTTTAATTAAGAATTTAGAACATGGAAATTTTGGGGTAGTTCTGCACTACTGAGATTGGCTCTGGGGCATATTGGTTGGTCAGGTTTTTAAAGTAAATCTCTCTCTTAATTCTAATTAAGTATTGTAATGCCAGCACTCTTCATTAGGCAGCAGTTTGTGATTAGTTAGGTGGTAGTAATAGAAAGAAAAAAACATGTGATGAAGTAGTAGAGAAGTTGGAGAGCAGGGAAAACAGCCATAAGATGTGGTTCCTAAATGCTCTTTAGCATCCCCCTGTTGGAAGATTTCCCACTGAATTTAGGGAGTTCTGTGGGACAGGATTCAATCCTCACATGGATCCTGACTCATGTGGAAACACAAATTCAGAGGACCTCAATTACAGGACTTCAGCTCTGAAGTTGTGACAAGAAATGATGCTAAGAACAGCTATAAAAAGGGAAAATTCCTAATTCCTCCCAAACTTTGAAGCCAAGCTATTATTTTAAGTGTAGTTTACATTATTGAATTGTTTATCTGTGAATTGAATCTTGTATTTAATAAATGGGAGCTTTTGTGAAGTGCTGAAGTGAATGTGAATTAGTGAGTCGAGAAAGATTAGCTCTGTAAGGAGATTGAGAACAATTTAAAATTCCATTGTACAGTGTTTTTCTTTCTGTCTGTATGAAGTATGGCTGTAATTGCCTCAAATTAGGCACTGCCTTTGTTTAGGAGAGTTAAACAAGTAACAGGATAAGATATTTCATGGTCCCTTTCTAAATAAACAGCTTGTTCAGTTTGCATCTTTAGGCAGCTTGCAAATGTCAGAGCCAAGTTTGTGGAGAGAACATGTATATATGAGGTGGAGTTTCCTTAGAAACTGAATCATCCTGGATTGTTGGGATGCATTTTACAATTTGAAGCTTAGTCTTCCCCTACTGTATAATTTCAGTGTCACCTTTTGTCATGGTTCTTAAAATAGATGCTTTATTAAAAAATTCCTATGGAGACACAGACTGTAAGCATGAATTTGCCCAGCTCCTTTCTGACAGCTGTGGTTTATATTTTGCCATCAGTTGCCTGATGGTATTCTTGCCAATGAACCCTCACATTGACTTGGTGATTGTCAAGACCAGAAAGAGAAAAAAATGGATGAGAATGAGCCAACACACCCTCATGGACTGGGCAGGGGCACACAGACAACACTACTTTTTCCTTTCATATTGCTGAGAAGGAATAAACAATCCCACAAAGTTCTTGGATTGGCCTTTTGGCCAGTGTTGTCCATGGGGATTCAGGCAGCACATCCCGAGTGAGGTGGTTGAAAGGTGACTTTTCTGAAAGGAAGGACAATCTTTTTCTGCCCTGAGCAAGTGAGCAGGGAATTTGCTGGCTCTGGGTGAGCCCAGAGGCTTTGCTGGAGGCCCAAAGTCACTTCCAGGTGGTGTGAGGTCCACCTGGCCCCTTTCCACATCTCCTCTGGTACTGAATCTAGGTCTGTCCCCGATCTGGGGATTGTTTCTATTTGTTACTGTAAATGTGGTTGTGATACAAACTACCACCACATTTTTTTGTAGTTAAAATGCAGCAGAACTGGTAAATCCTCATGAACTTGATCAATTCCTCATCAGTAAAGCCTCATGAACTTGGGCAGTTTTGCAGCAAGGGCTCCATACGTGCTTCAAGCAGGGGAGAGCTGGGTCTTGGCTGCCCATGATGTATTGTAGAAACCAAGATGATCCTGTAAGTTCAAATTCCATTTTTTTGTTGCGAGATGCAGGATTCCCATCACCCTCCTGCCCCAGTTTCATTGGATTTCCCAAGTTTAATACCAAGTCAGCACTGTTTGTTGTACACTTAATGCTGTGTGAAAGGGGACTACAGCCAAGAGGGTGTTTTGTTCTATTTCATGGTGTTTGCAAATAAAGCTGAGTGATTTGGTAACTCTCTTGGAAACTCTGAGACTCTATGTTGGGCAGAGTGCTCCCTGGGCATGCATAGATCTAAGGATAGCACTTTCTTGCCTATCAATAGGTATCTTAAGGCCTTTACTTTTAATGCTGTATATGACTTAAGTCCCAGGGAAATAATTCCACTGCTGCTGTTCATTTATATCATTGGAGTCTGAATTAATTCAGCCTAGGCTAGGTTTTCTAATACATTATTTATTTAGGTCTTCAAAATGTCTGTGGTGCTGCATGTGGTTGACAGAGCATGTTCCTGTTTGTTAATATTATATGGCATCCTGTTTTCCCAAGACACTTCAATAAATGCATGTCTTCGAATAAAGCTGGGATTCTAACAGGCTTTTTTTTCCCTTGTGTTGTAACTGTAGCATCTCAGATTCTTAGCTCTGATTTCTCTTCTTTACAACCACCTATTTTAAATAGTTCTGGAAAGATCTTTTCTTCTTTAATGTTTGTTATTGAGTATTTTTTTTCCTTTCTTTCTTTTTTTTTTTAATGCTTATTTAGGTCTTGATTCTAAATAACTAGCCCAGCTTCTCCTGCTGCCCCAAGGCACTAGAAGTGTAGAAATATCCTTAAATTCAATTAAAAAATCCCTGACATGAAGGGTGGAGCACTGAGCTCATATTTTCTGACAGCCCACAAAACTTACAAGTCAAAAGACATGAGCACCGTGTAAGTGAGGGTGAAACAAATGGAACACAATACTTGGAAATGAATGAGTCCTGTGAATGAACACTGGCATGTGCATCCCCAGCCCCATATGAAGATTAAAGTGAGTTGTCTGCTCTGAAATTGCATAATTGCTTCTGTGACTGATTTGGTGCTGCTCCATAATAAGTTGTGAACACTGTATGCTGACCTGGTTAATGGGTTGTTTACTAAATGAATATATTTGTATAGTTTAATAGGAGGATACTTGGAAAAATTAGGGTGAGAAAGAATGGCTGGAGAGAGTAATTTTTCAGCAGGTGCTGGGGTTGTGAAGAGGAAGGCAGAGGCTGCCTTGCCATTGGCATTTGGGGGCTTGAAGGGAGAGGTTGGATGGGGCTGGATCCCTGATCTTCATGGAGCATCCTTGTCCTGAATCCCTGTGGGAGTGGCTGCTCCAGGTGTGGGGTGCCCAGACTGTGCCCCCACTGAAGGTGCTGCCAGGTGAGATGTGTGAGCCCTGGGAGCAGCCTCATCCTGCTGCCCTAACAGCTTCATTTGCTAAACTATCTTCCTTGAATTTAGCTATTTTAAGTATTATAGACTAAGATAATTATTTCATGAAGTAATATTATCTGCAAATTAACCTTGGATCTCTGTGGAGGTTCAGAAAGAGGGAGATAAGGAGTTTTATCACAAATTGCAGACTTACTGGGTTTAACGTAAAGGCCGTGGCAAGTAATACATTTAAACTGCATTTAAGTAGTAAAGACCAGAATATCAAAGTCTAAAAGCAATAAACATTAAATTATTCAGAAAGTTTTTATATTTTCTTTCTAGTTTATATGTTCTTTTCATACACTGTCATTTAATGAGGTTATATTCTGATTAAAGTCGAAAAAGAAAAAAGTAAAATGTTTTATTTCAGTAGATAAAAATGTAACTTTTAAAATATATCAGCTTGCCCTGTGTAGTCTGAGCTGACTGTACAATTTCCCCTTCGTTCAGCATGGCTGCTAACTAACAGAGTTTTGGGGGAAAAGTCCCCCTTATGTAGAGTTTCATTTGAAATCCATATTTAAATTTTAAGTGACAACTAATACATTGACTGTAATCCTTTTCAAATATTCTCTGGCAGTGTTCCCAGACATATATTTTTGAAGGTTAAATGGTTTAGGATTTATGTACTGTACTATGTAGGTGTATTGGCTTTGAGTGGCAAGGTTTTGGTAGCAAGTGAGCTACAGGGGTGGTTTCTGGAGGAGAAAATCGGGATTAAAGTGAAGCCTGGCAGGGAGGGAAGGTGTTTAAGATTTGGTTTTATTTCTCATTATCCTGGTAATTAAACTAAAATCCCTGAGTGCAGTCTGTTTTGCCTGTGATGGTTAAGTGGTGAATGATCCCTCCCTGCCCTATCTCACCTCATGACCCTTTCATGATCCTCCCTCCCCTGCCCAGCGGAGGAGGGCAGTGACAGAGTGGCTTTGGTGGCACCTGGTGCCCAGCCAGGGTCAGCCCACCACAGTCAGTCAGTCTGAAAAAGGTGCTGAGTTTACAGGGCCCCTTCATTGCCAGACACCAGTTTGTGGCTCAGAACCACCACAGCTGCAGCAGCAAAAGTTCTGCTGGTTAATGACCTGTGTTTGTGAGGAGCCCAGGGTGAGGTCCTGGCTGAAAAACTGCTTTTTGCTGGCTGCAGAGCTCTCTTGGGTATCATTACACAGGGCTGATTCATGTAGTGTGGATGTACCTCTCTGGCACTCAGAGTTTTGACTGTCCAGAAACATTCTATTTTTTAATGGGTTGAAATTGGCATGAATAAGCAGAAGTAATTAAAATAATATTCCACAAGGTTTGCCTTTTAGTATGGCAGTGTGATTAAAATTGGACCTGCCTTCTCCTCTCCCTTGGGAACCATTGTGTGCTCCATGGCTAATGAAGTGGAAGCACTGTGATCAATATTTATGGTGTCACTCTGGGCACCTGCAGTTCTTCCAACCCTTCTTGCACTATAAAGCTGGAATGGAGGTTCTTGACTGGTTAATGGCTCAACTGCAGCTTGATGAGAAGGCTGCAGAGACTGTTCCTGGTGATGTTTCTCCTGAGGGTCACGTGCCACCTGTACAGATTTGCTAGTTCTCATTATTGATTGGCAGAAGTAGGAATTTGATTTTCTTAGTGATGTGCCTGCAGGTCTTCCAGTCATCCTTTGGTGTTTGGGCTCTCCCTGTGTTGGGAACAACCACCCTTGGGGTACTGAACACACAAAAAAGACGACATTTATGGATTATTTCAGCAGAGTTTATAGACTTCTGCCCTATGGCTTTTCTTCTTTTTGCACTCCAGTCTGCACTACAGGTTCTGTTACTGCTGGGGACAGTGTTTGTTCAATTGCATCACGATGCTGTGGGCTGTCTGCTCGGCACTTTTGCACCTTGCCAGTTCGGGAGCTGCTCCCAGCTGTGCCAAAATAGTTTTCTGCAGCTGCTTATAAGGTCCACAGACTATATTCTGTCCAAATCAGCCCTACCACTACTTTATTCTCTTGTTTCTTGACCCTTCAAGCCTTTCCCAAAATAATAATATCATCTCTGAGCTCTTGGTGGGTTGGTTTGTTGCAAAATTTGCCCATTCCCTGGCAGTGACAGCGGCTGGAGGCAGTCCAGTGTAATTAGTAAGTGTTTTGGAGACTTTGCTTTGGCAGCCCTGTTAAATATGTGCAGTGAAAGCAGGATTAGTATGTGGACTCATCTTTTTTTTTTTTTTTTTTTCTCATTAGGGCATCTCTATGATCTGTAAGCTTATTTAATTGGAAATTAGCCATTCTTATTAACTCAGGAGATACCCTTTGGTCCAATCCTGACATTGGATAAATGTATATAGTTTCCACTAAGGAGAAAGAAAATGCATCCATATACTCCAGAGTGGAAATTTGCCCTTTTGTGTCCAGTGCAGTTCTCCTGGAAGAGAATTTCATTTTCTAGTAAAGGCAATAAATTTTCACTGTTCAGATAAGTGACTACAGAGGTTCATCATCAGGATTTGAAGAAATAAGCCTCCTAAGAAGATGGATGATGACAAGGGGAGTAAGAGTTGTTATCCAATCATTTGTCATGGTTCAGAACATTAAGATGTATTGGTAAGACCCCAAAGGTGTGTAGAAGTTCCTTTTTTCCTGTGTGTTATAACTTACCCTGTGCAGTCAGCCAGTGTTGCAACCTCTGAATCAGAAACTCATTCTATTTGCATCTCTTTGTACACACAGCACACAAATGTTAAAATCTTACATATTGCTGGGAAGTATTCTACACATCATCCAGATGTAGCCCCACAACTACTGAAGAGAAATGCTGACTTCCTGGGTCCTCACATTTCTGCCCTCCTCTCCCTTCTCCATCCCACTCCAGTTGTTAACATTTCTGCCTTGCCTCTTTTGCTGTGAGTGTTCTGCTCCAGGCTTTCTCCAGAGACTTTTCTCTCTGACTGATTTTCTGTGGTTCCCTGCTCTACAGCCCTTTCCTTCTAGTTCTTCCCTTGTCTCAGAGCTTCAAAACCACGGAGCAGCCATGGGGGACTGTGTCAGGCAGTGAAAAACTGGATTAAACATTCATGGCTGTAGGAGTGCTTGTTAGCATATATGTATTAATTCAACATTTCCTGCTGGTTTTCAATATGTTGGGAGGTTGTGTTGCCAGTGAGGTGACTTAAAGTCCATAAGGGAATATGTTCCAACTAACTGCCTGAGACCAGGTAAAAATTTTGCCCTGCTTATCTGGCTTCAGAGAAAAACTTTTCTTCTTACATTTTAAAAGTGAATATTCCTCTCTAAACCAGACATGGTTGAGACTCCATTTCTAAGGATTTTGCTGAGTTCTGGCTCTGTAGCTGGGATAGCTGATACTGAAAATTCACCTTCATGTGGGAGAGACACACCATCATGGTTTGCTATAGTGAACTGCTCCCTGCATTGCTCTTTGGTGCTGGGAGTTCATGCAGGGGTGAGGTTTGACTTGTCTTGTCTGGGTTTGCCACGGCACAGAATGGCTCAGTAGCTTAAATTGGATCTGAAATTGAGAGCTGGCACAGTCAGCCTCCCGGAGAGCCCCGTGGGTCCAGGAGCCCTTTGGACCATTCCTGGCAGCGTGTCTTCAGGTCCCGTAGGCATTCTGCAAACTGGCCGTGGTGGGGAGATGGGTTCCTGTGGGTTTAGAAGTCAAACACGTGGCTGTGCTTTCAGGGAAGCAAAATGCAATTCTTCTGAGTCCCAGCTGTGTAATTACAGCAGTAATAACAGCTATCATTTTTGACGCCTCAGTGCCAAGCATAAAGGTTGTTGTTTCTGTTAATGTTTTAGAGGACTCCGTTCTGCTGCTTTTTCCCTGTTTGTGCCTTATCTGTGACTGGACAATTACCAGGAATGTGATGAGGACATGGCATGCAGAAAGTCATCCCCTTGTCTGTTTTGCTGGTGACTCCGAGGAGCGTGTGAGCGCTGCTATCTCAGCTGCTCATCAGTGGAGCTGGAGCTAATGCACACAGCGACCTTTGGAGGGGAAAGGAGCTCGTGCCGAGATTGCACTCGCAGTTTGAGTCACCTTTTACACTTTGTCATGTACTTGGCTGCAGGAGATGCTCACTTGCTCACTTGGATTGCTGGATCAGTTGCTGTTCTATGCACCAAGTCAAAAGATTCCCCAAATTTCTCTTGTATGTCAGTGCTGGTATCGTTTTATGGGTGACCTGATCTTCCCAGTCTTAAATTCTTTTGTGCTTCATTAAGTTCAAAGGGATCCTGCACAGCTGTACACCTCCCAGTTTGGGGAACTCAGTGGGATTTTTAGTGCTGGAATTAGACCCAATTTACAGCAGCCCATGGGTGAGCAAAGGTTATTATCTAGCATTTCCCTTCTCTGTATTTTTATAGTGCTTAGTAGTCTGATGGATGGGGCTCTCAATTATTTAGCATCTATCAAGTTTTTGCTTACCACACCTAAACAACACTAGCATTACATAATTTTTTCCTGAATATCTAAAATATAATTCTGCTACGTTAATTTACAAATGTATAAAACCCACATACTGTTGCTTAACCATCCCTCTTAATGAAATAGGTTTTGGATTGAAATTTTAAGTATGCATGAAGACAGTAAGATACCATTTGCACTGTTAGGATTTCAATAATGTATGGAATTAGCAGAGCTTTATTATATTTCTGTGCTTGCATGCCCTCCATAGAGTAAAAGTTGTAATAAATATAAGTTCAAAGGTAAAATTTTATTGCTGTGATGAGGGGAGAAAAAATAAATTAGAATAATGTAATCATGCTCATATATGTTATGAATTTTGAACAGTGTCTATTAGAAAGTTTGTCAAAATGTGCTTAGCTTTGAAAATACAGATTAACGCTGAAGGTTTTAATATTGTTCTTCCTCATATTCCTATTCCTTGCAAATATAAGTGTAAAATATCTCCTGCCGAAAGCAATTGTCATAAACCGACACTTTCCTATTTTAATAGCTGAATAATCAGAACAAAAATATTTTCTAAGTTGCAGAGAGGTTATTGCTTTTTTCACGCAAAGAAATTTAGTGGTAGAAAACCAAATTTTAGCCAGATATGCTTTGCTTTTTGTGTTTCTATTCTTATACGTGAAAAGCGTGTCCAAATTTCTCCTGACAGCTTCAACACTTCAGGGTGTTCAAAACTGGGGTGAGGTGCTCTCATCCGATCCCATTTACTGATTCTGTGGTTTTCTGTGATCTGGTAGCAAAGTTAAAACAGCAGCTGCAAAATCTGTTTGGGGATGGCTGGTTGGTATCAATCTGGACCCTTTGGGGGTCATAGTTTTTTTATTTTTCTACTTTGGAGCAAATAAGGACCAGGTCATTGTGGCAGGGCAGCTGCTGGCACCAGGGCTCTGAACCCAGCACACCTCATTTGTCTGAGCTCCCACCTCCTTCTGCCCTTGGTCCTTCAGCCCCAGGTTGGTGAGACTTTGACAACAAAGGCAGTTCCTTCTCCTGGGTTTTCTTTCCTTACCTTCCTTTTTGTTGTCCTCTGTCACCTCCCTCTCTTCTCTTTCTGTGAGCCCAGGGTGCACCATGAGGGCACTGGCAAAGTGTTGGCAAGGACCCTTTTTGGATATTTTTTATACAGTTTTCAGGTTTTAGCTTTATCACTCAATTTGGGAAAACCCAGCAGCTATTGGTGCCCACACCCCCTGGTTTTTATTTTAATGTGTTTTAGATAGTTTGGATTCTGAATAATTGGGGGAAACACTGATGGATTTTTTTCCTTATCTTGTGGTTTTTTTTCTTCCCAAAAACAGCCATCACCTTTAAATCTACAGAAACTTTCTGGAGACAGAAAATATCAGGAAACTTTTCTAAATAAACCATTTTAGGTCATGATAAGTGGTTCCTGCCTTTAAATTCTTCTGTTGATGCCATGGTAGCTGAGGTGTAAGCAGGATGAGGCTGCTGTTCCAATATAATCAGTGAACCAGTTCCAGAGGGTGGAGCAGTTTAGAGACCAAATGCAGTTTAAATGGCACTAGAGGAATGATGCACTACTGACTGAAAATGCAGGCATTGTTATTAATGATGTAATTAAAGTTCCACCTCATAGGCAAAGTGGAAGTATAGAGAAAATATTGTTAATATTGTGTTTCCTACATTTGATTTATCCCCATTTTAAGTACTAAATGATCTATGCAAAATACAGTGGGAATTAAACACTCTGTCTAAAATTCACAGCTTTATTATGTAAAAATGGTTCAAGCAGAGGTCAGGGTACATTAGCCAGAAGTAACTTAACCCAGCTGAAAAATGTCTAATACACTTCACATGCACAGTTGATACTTGGCTAAAGCTGTGTGTACAGTGGGAAGTTCTCCTCAAGAACTGAAGGTCATGGCTTGCTGTTTGTATTTTTTTGGTCAAGAGCACATCTCAGACATCCATCTAGACCCTTGACTGATGATCATCTGTGGTACTGGGTGTATTTTCTTCTTTATTGCAATTTTTAAAAGCTCAGTTCTGAGATTTGTGGATCAATTAGAGACAAAATTGAAAAAGATAGTAGTAATAATAAAAATAAAAAATAGCCTCGTATTTGGTCCTGCAAATTCTGAACATTTCCTGATGGATAGTGGGAGCTTTCAGAGTTGCTTTATGGGCTTAAGCCAGACTCTGCAGCTGAACTAGAACACATTTTTGTGTTAACTGCTTCTAAATGAGCTCTTAGTTTTAAGTAGTTGGCATAAATCTAATTTTAATTTACTGTTTTCATTTTCTTTTGCATTGATCCTCTTTTTGTAGAGATTCAATTGCAGACTTAGGGAAAGATGTTTTTTTAAAGAGTCCAGATGGTATTTCCAATTATTTATTATCATTAGCATTCACTGTATCTGAAAACAAGACTTTTGCCAACTTAGATCAACCTCATCTGCTGCACTATTGTTCATGAATTTTCAGTGTCCTTTGTTAATGCCAACTCACTCTTGGGGTGGTTTCTGGGACTATAAGAGAAAAGGGTCTGCTATTCCCAGTACATCCAAATTGCCCATTTACTTTGGGATATCACCTGGATAACAATCAGTGATAGATTTCTCATGTTTCTCATGAGCAAGGCATTTCATTAGTAAGAGTAGCATAATCTGAAGAAAAATCATAATAATTAACCCAGAAGGTACAAAAGCTTTGCACTTTTCCATTCTGAACACAAAAGTTTTCTTTTTGGGGTCAGTGGCTGTTGGGGAGCACAATTAGTTTGCCCTTTGTAATAATCTCCTTATAATTTTTTTTCAAGATTGAAGTTGGCAGCTTAAGTTTTCAAAAATAAAACGTTTGGAAATTCACAGGTGTGATACATTGAGTACAAAGTGCCACCTTCTTTCTTCTGAACTAAAATATCTGAATTCTTCCACTAAAATTCCACTGTACAGTATTGGAATGAACAAGTCCACTAATACTTTTTTTCCTCAAAGTTTTGAAAATATATGTGTATTTTATAGCATTTTAATACATTGGATTTATTTGTGTAATTGGTTTCTACAATATTTGATGTTGTTTAGCATTTGGAACAAAGCAGTACAGAGAAGGAAATAGAAGGACACCTGTTTCAATTATACCATAGCAGCAATTTCAACAATAAATCTTAATTGCAATCAGTCTTGATCAACGCACCTGTGTAGATTCCCTCATTTACAAGGAGGAGGGATAATGGAGAAAAAAAGGAAAAAGTTGGAAAGAAAGAGGAAAAAAACCCCTGCAGAACAGTAATATGGATTATGTTATGTTCTTATGCTTTACGTTTTCAGATTGCTGAAATGATTAGGAACAGCAGCCTGAATTTCTGTGCTTTTCTCTGGGGATGCAGTGAACCCATGTTTACTTTCAGCTGCCACTTGAGCAATTTCTGTTTTGTTCAGGAGGGACTGTGCAAACAGCCACGAGGTAGAACTAATTCTGCTCCTGTGCCTGAGCTCAGCGGGTGGAGGGGCAGCAAATTCCTCTAAGTGACAACTTGTCTTTGCTGTGTGGGGCAGGAGACACACCAGAGCTGATCTCTCCATGGGTAACCTCCTGCAGGTGGCTTGGTTGTTCTAACCTTGAGTGTGGAGATGCTGCACTGAGGTGTTCTGGGACCTTCTCTGCAGGCCTGGCAGCTGCTCACTGACGTGCCTCTCCTGTGCTGAGCTTTCGTGGAGCTTCCTTGGAGTCACAAATCAATTTTCTTAAGTGCATTTACATAAAGACAGAAAATAATTGTGGATAAATTGCAGTGGAGCATGTATATGGAAGAAAAACAGATACTGCTTTTTTCTATATGTGTCATCATCTGCTTCTCATAACCTCTGTAGTGATCACTTGGACATAGATAAGGGGCAGGATCATGGCCAGTTATGCAGGGGTTTGGGTGAGAGTTTTGATTTTACAGAGATTTTGTAACATATTTCCAGACATACATTTCTTTCATATTCATTATAATTTCCTCTGTTCATTTGCTGTCTTTTTTGTCTTTACTTTTTCCTTATGCTCTTGCATTGCTATTCCCTTTTCCTTCATTGTACATTATGTGGTTAAAAATGTTTTTGTAGCTGCATTTTGACCAAGTCTTTTGACTCAAAACCTTAAGGATTATCTCACCCATTTTGTTTTTCTTTCCCCCCAAAAGAATGTCCTGGTTTATTTGTGTTTGTTTCCTCTTGTCTCTCATCAGTGGCTTGTTCTATTTCACAGCCTCACCTCCCTTCACACTCTTGACCTCCCTTCCTCTTCATCTCCTTTGCATCCCCTTCCCCTCCAGGGGGGTTCTGATAATAGTGATGGACCAGTGCAATTAAATTTATTCCATACACCACTGCTTTCCCTGACAAACTGACACCTCTCTTCTCCAATGTTCTTACCTGGTGACTGGCATTAAGCAAAGTCAGCCAGGAGCCAGGATTTCAGTGGAGTGTGACATTCATCTGCCGGAGATGACTGAGCACAGCGAGCCCTGGATGCTTTCTTCTCTAAAGCTGGTTGTGCAACATGGGGGAAAAAAATAAATCTGTGATGTTGTGATGAGATGAAGACATTCAGGAGGGTTATAAGAAATTTCTCCTATTGAAATTTGATTGTTATTGCATTTAAATGTAACATTTTCCTTAGTTGATGAGATGCCCAGGCCAGGATGCTGCCAGCACACAGTTTCTCTACATGCAGTTGCTCTCAGCAAACTGGCATGCAGTCAATAGGAATCCCTCTGAATTTACTGCTGCCTGTTGACATCTTACTCTGTTACAGACAAGTATTTAATCAAAGTTTATTGTCATTCTTTTCTGAGATTTAAGTGGGACATAAAATTTTACGATACGTATAGTATTTTAGATGACAGCTTCATTATTTCCACTGAATAATTTGAAATGCTACAAGGAGAAATATTGATGGCAAACTGGTAATTGTCATTAAATATGCAGCATTTTTGCAGCAGTCATTTATGCAAAAAATAAATTTCCTGAACATCTAGGCAGTAGTGCAGAACAGTCTGAAATGCAATTCCTTCATCTTGGGCCTTTCCCCATCATGGAGGTCACTTGAAGCTCCACACGTGTGCAAACCTGAAAACTTCAAAGTGACTTTTTTTCTTTCTCAAAAATGAGCATGGTATTATATTATTGAAAATCAAAAGGAGAACACTTGGTTTGTTATTGAGTTGATCTTTCGATTCCTGCTGCCTGATGGGATTTTTATTTTTGGTGCCTTAGTTGTCTCCTGTCCAGTGGGCATTCCCTTTTTCCTGAGCCAGGAGGGATGTCCTTGGCAGGACTAATTAAGAACTGTGTCATGGGAGATGGGCACAACAGGTCACTGGGAAGAATGAGACAATGCACCAGAGCAGCAAGGCAGGGTGTAAAACAGACAGGTGCAGTTTATTATTGGGCTGATTCCAAACAAAACATTCGTGTTGGTTCAGTGCCTCACCATGGAGTGCATTACTCAGGACTGTGGGAGTGGCTTCTCCTTCTGGAATTTAAAAGACAATTAAAAAACAATTCAGTTTCTTGAAAAAAAAACCAAACTCTGTTTCAAGGAGGATTTTAGGTAATTCCTTATTTTGTTTCCCTTGTTGGGAAGAATTTAGTTTGCTTTTAGGTGAATGAAAAATTCCACTCAGAATGTTGTTCCTCTGTTACCTTGTTAAAGAATTCAAGAGAGGGACCAGCACATTAGGTAATAAGCAACTTTGTTAGCAAATATATTTACAAAAATGCTGTGCTTGTCTTCTCTTTTGTAATTATTATACTCTGACATGAAAGAAAATGGATTAAATCTTTCCTATAAAATGCTATCTAGTGGGTATATCTTGAGTATTTAGCTTTATAATCACTAAACTATTCAAGTACAAGGCAATCAGTTTAAAAAAATGCTATTAGAGTTGGTCAGGATGGTTGCAATAAAGCATTTTGAATAGAAAACTGTAACATTTTTCTTAACTACAGCTTCTTTTAGGAAAGCAAGCATTCAGTGAGGCTGAGAACAATCAGTGCTTAAGGCATAAAATAAAGAGCATGTGAGGGGGATCAGCTGGGCTCTGGGGATGATGAGGGTGCTGCTTCAATTCCTCTACCTCGGGCAGATGAGAAGCTGGGGCATGTCGGCTGTGCCCTCAGGGGATGGTGCCTGGCTGTGCCCTCAGGGGATGGTGCCTGGCTGTGCCCTCAGGTGATGGTGCCTGGCTGTGCCCTCAGGGAATGGTGCCTGGCTGTGCCCTCAGGGGATGGTGCCTGGCTGTGCCCTCAGGTGATGGTGGCTGAGTGTGCCCTCAGGGGATGGTGCCTGGCTGTGCCCTCAGGGGATGGTGCCTGGCTGTGCTCTCAGGGGATGGTGCCTGGCTGTGCTCTCAGGGGATGGTGGCTGGCTGTGCCCTCAGGGGATGGTGGCTGAGTGTGCTCTCAGGGGATGGTGGCTGGCTGTGCTCTCAGGGATGGTGCCTGGCTGTGCTCTCAGGGGATGGTG